>JBBPBX010001479.1:0-19285 GCA_038048925.1 Garcialebias charrua
TTGTTATTTATTTAATTGTTCCCATATATATCTTTAAAAATAGGAGTTGAAACTGCATATTTCTTGGTGCATTTGTGTGTACAACTGGACCAGTGCTCTGTTTTTATTTTTTTTATTTATTATATAGACGTTTTAATAAGATATAACACCGTTGCGACTGTTGCTCGCTGCTCTCAAAGCCTCTACTCAGAGGAGCGAGAGCCACGCGTCTTCTCCCTGGCTCCCCGTTCTGCTGTGTTACCTTTGAAGTTCTTTCTGTTGACCCAGGGCTCGGTTCTGTTCCAGCTTTGTTGCGTGAAGCACTGGGAGCACGCGCGCTCAGAGCTCTGCCTTTCTGAACTCCCGACCCACGGGGAGAGAAAAAAGAGAGGGGCAGATCTTCCCGGAGCTTCTGCTAAAATATGTTATAAATCATGAAATAACACATTTAGCGTTATTTCTCTACAATATAAATAAACGCTCCTGCATTGTTTTTTAAATAAACAAATAAATATTAATGGCGATGCAATTTGAAAACATGGTGGGTCATGGACGAATTCAAGAACAGAGGGAGGAAAATAATGATTACTGTATTTTTAGCCTGTATGACATATTTATGGATTGTTTTTTCTTCTTAAACTTTTCACAAGTTATCTGAGGATTACAATATGAAACAAACATCGAGGCGCTGAGATTAGAATAAAGTTTTATTTAGATACAGCAGTTTAATAGAGTAAAAAAAACGTAGTCCACCTCCTCATGGTGCTGGGTTCCTGAAACACAAAAATAAACGTTACATTAAAACGGGTTACACTTCTCCATTTTAACAGGACTAGATCATTTTCTACAGCGTGAATGTGGGTGAAATGAAAAAAAAAATAGAACTTCAGCTCAGCTCTGAACGAGGGTCTGGTTTTAACCAGGCTAGAAGGCCTCAGGATTGTACGGTTTTTTGAATAAACAAATAAAATATTTGCGGACAGTTCGAGACAAATTAATTAGGGCCGAATGAACCGTCACAGCTGGAAGGATTGATCAAAAAAGATTATGACATTCTATCTCAATAATTTTAGGTTATAACACTTAAACAACGGGAAAGTTGGAAAATTGCAGTGAACCTCCCGTTAGCATAGCATATGCCTAACAGCGGACATTTTATAACTTTGTAACGGTAGACGGCTCACATCGGATTCGCTAACAAAGCGTACAGTGGCGAGTCGTGTAGATAAACAATATCGACTTTAAATAATCCAAATTTAGTTTTTGTAGACGAACTTAGCAGCTAACAGCAAAGCTAACGAGCCATAGGTCCGACGTGGTTTACGAGATGTAGTTTTATAATTTGTGTATAGGCTGTGAGCAGTGCTTTAAGTGGGCCGGAACTCACCGGTACCCAGTTCCGCCACTTCTAAAATTTAACCCTGAGAGTACCGGGACTTTTTTTAAGAGTAAGGTGCGTTCCGGAACTTATTTTTGTCTTCTCCACTTGAAAGACCTGTGGCAGATTAGAATGCATCATTTCCCCCGACTGGATTTCAAGAAAGAGTGATGCATCTTCACGACAATAAAACATCTTTGGTGGAGCGCGTCATTTTGGCCAATCACAACCTCAGGATAGACAGGGGGAGGAGACGACAGCGAAATCTGTAAAAAATAAAAACAAACTGCAGCGGGACAGAGCGCGAGGGAAGCGGAAGTAATTCCTCCAACGTGTGGGTAAAGTTAATATTTTTATACATGCAGTGGAGTGTAACCATTGTTTAGTAAAATGGCATGTTGTGTTACAAATAAAACTAAATAAAAATTAACAAAATAAGAGTCAGTTGCACCCCTAAAGCCACTGTGATAAAGTATCACATTAATTTAATTATTTTAGCCACAGGAGTGAGTTTAAAAACAGGATGATGTCTATATGAACTAGTTGAATGAGGTGTCTAAAATATCCTGATTCATGATCAATAATAATTTAAACATTTTTTTAATCTGTCCACAGGACCTGACTTTATTTTGTTAGATGTCTCTAAAATAGTTAGTGAATCATGTTTACATGTAGGTAAACATAGATGTTTAACAACTTGTTAAAATACACCAGAATGCAGGAAATGGCATCTACTTTATTCAAAATTTCTGGCAAAACATCTTCACCAGCATATTTAAGAAACTAGTTTTTACTGTTAGTGAGTTTTATTTATATAGCACATTTCACAGACATGTATTTCTCTTGCATTTGTTGTTGGATGTAACTGGGACCCTGTGTACATAATCTCGTTTTCAACACATGTACTACATGCGGTGCAAATGACAATAAATTCTCTTTGACTCTGACTCTGACTCTGACTCTGACATGAGAGTCACATAGTGCTTTACAAAAGGAAAAATAAAATCATAAAATCACAGAAGTACTATACAGAAAGGTAAAACATAACAAACTAAAGTCAATGTACAAAATTAACCAAAAGCCTGTCTGAAGAGATAAGTCTCAAGTTTTTAAATGCATCTGTTGACTTGGAGCAACGCATTGTTAGCAAAATGTTCTGCTGTATTTGACTTGCTGCTGTTGTTGGTTGTTAATTTTTTGGTTGACACAATCTTTCCTATTTATGTCCTCATTAAATTAGGTTAGTAAATGACTTTTACCTGAAGCATGTTAAAAAATTACAAAATCTTTCGGGGGGGGGGGGTTGGCGCAACGTTTGTCACCTTTTTCATCCCTTCTGAGTTTGCAGGTATGCATATGACTTTAGGGAGGGTACCGGCACTTATTTTTTTCCACTTAAAGCACTGGCTGTGAGGATATAGAACCGAACGTATCATACTTGTATTTCCCAATATAAGAAGCAGAGAAAGTGGATTACCAATTTGGAAGACGTACTTTTGTGAATAGATCCAGTGAATGTCCACGTCGTCTTGTGAGCGGACGCAAAAGACAGTCGTTTCCTGTACAGCCTGAGCAGGGTTGCCAGGTGAGAAATGTAGGATTATCGTACACCCATTATAAACAAAATAATAAGTACTGTACTGTAGCGTCTGACAGGCACTCACAGCTTTGTGGCGTCAGTACTGGGGGGAACCATAGACAATACGCATTATTGTCTGGTGGTAATTAATGAGCTCAACAGAAAGTCTTCTGTCACATTTAGAAAAGCAGGATTAGCTGGAATTCCAAGACGCCTTCAGGGTTAAAAAAAAAAAAAACTCCGACAGACAGTTGCGACAGGCTGATGAAAACCGATCACAACTACACGTTTACAGAATGGCGAAATTATTGTATTTTTGGCCTTTGTCGGGATTATTGATCGTACAGAGGGCAAAATTATCGTACAAATACGAAAATTATCGTACAGCTGGCAACATTGAGCCTGAGTATAATGGAGACCCCTGATGGACGAAAAAAGGTACTGCAGACAGGAGCATAATAATTTCTAGAAAAAACCAAAAACAGGTCGGAGTCACTTTATTTTTTAATTTAGTCATCCAGTTGGGTTATTCGTTCTGAAACATTTAATAAAAGTAAAGGGATGCAGGTACAGAGTTTAATAACTGTTTGGAGTCAGATGAATAAGAGAAGAGGACAGATTGGGGTTTGAAGAATAAATAATAATAATAATAATAGTAATGAATTCAATTTATAACGCACTTTTCATTAATGGAAATCTCAAAGTGCTAAGGAGGGAGTAGCCCTCACAGACAGGTCTTAAATGAATACATATTTATAGATGTGGAAAATGGATTTAAAATTCATTCATTTCTAAATTTTGATGCACTTTTAACATGCAGGAAAGGGTTTTAACAGAACTGTTTTTTTGTATGTCCAGAAGCTCAGATTTAGCTTTTTTAGATTTCTCTACATGGATTATGGAGCATGCATCAGGGTATTTAACAAAACAGTTTGTTGAATAAATGTTTTAAAACGTGCAATCACTGATCATTTCTTTAATATGTAATGCACTTAAATGTTAAACTGAGTACAAATGTAAAAGGACAATTAATTTAATGTTAATATTTTTATAATTTCTTTATTCTTTGCACTAATATAAAGACAAAAGTGGACTTTTGGAATGAGTATTCTGGTCTGACCCCCTTGAGATCAGATTAAGCTGTATGCGGCCCCTAGATCAAAATGAGTTTGACACCCCTGGATTAATAGTTATATACCTGGAACAACAGGCCAAAATGAAAGAGCCCATATTTTTACTTTGAATAAATGAGCCACTGAGCTTAATAATTTCAAATTGACAATTTAGGAGGGCATGAAAATATACACGATACATAAATAAATCCAACAAGAAGGCAGGTCTTAGGAGGCTCAAGGAATTTGCTAATTATCATAGACTGTATACTAGCAAGGGGGTCTTAGAAGACCGTAAATTATATTTTCTGAAATAAAAGTAGGCTACAGTATTTTTTGATTTCAGGGTTAAATTGATTATTTCACTTTTAGGTAAACTAATGTTTTGGATCTGTTGTGCAGATCAGATTAAAAGATGCCTCCGTCGAAGGTTCCATAATAAAGATTGTTAACAGAAAATTAATTTGATCCTGGTCTGTTAATGATTTTGTTTTAAATTTTTTAGTTTTTCAATTTTTTAAATAGCCTCATTGAACAGTGTTGATGGAACGACAAGAGTGAGTCTATGAATCCCACCTCATCCTTTACAGAACACATAATGGTGAATATGCATTAAGATAGGCCTCTGTCAAAACACATGCAGCATCTGACTTTTGAATCTCGGCTACTGTGGTTATTGATCAGATCGGATCAGATTTAATATGAAGGTGTGTCCAGAAACTGACTCACTGTGACTTCACTGGGAAGAACAAACTCATATGCAACCTTGCTCAAGAACTTTGAGGGGCATAAGCAAGGAACGACTGAAAACAACAAAGGCACCGAAAGAACAAAAGACTGTCCACAGAAACTTTCAGCCGAGCAGAGGCAAAGACTTTCTCAAAGAACTGTCAAAACATGGTCATCAGACACAAATGGCCAGGATATACGGTCCGGATTTGGGGGTCCGGACGAGAATCAGAACCCAGTGAACGTCTCACTGGGGGCTGGAACAAGAGAAAGCTGAACACGTTCTCCAAACAGACAAGAGAACAAATGGTCCTGAAGTCACTCACACCAGCAAAGGCCGCACCCCATACGTATTGATCTGTGAGGATCTGTCGTTGATCTTAGCAGCCGGGATCAAAACTACAGTTGCTATGATAAATTTTTAATGAAACACATAGGCACATTTGGGCCTGCCAGCGCAGGCTTCATGATTTTTAGTTATACTATACTCAGGTGGACCTGACGACTTGCTTCTTCTGGTTTCTGTAACTCTGTGGTGAAGCTGAAGGGGAGCAAGGGAAATGATCCCAGCTCCTGGCCCCAAAACGAGTTAACTTTTATATTTTTGTTTTTGCAGTTGTCCTTGGCGGAGTGCATGTTGGGATTCTGATGTGTCACAAGGGGTACATTTTGGTAAATGATTATAATTTTAAAGAAAATGAGATGATATCGTAGATTATAGTTAGCTATATGGTTGTGAAAACCAAATTAGAGGTGGCAATAGGCTGAGGTTTAGGAAACATCTGGCACTAGTGCTAAGGTTAAAGGATGGTAAATTTAGACACAATTTCCAATTTATTAACCAAATAACTTTGGCATAATTGAAACAAGGTAGAGTTTTGTTTCAAAAGGGGGTTAAGAGGTTGACAGATGTTTCTAAAAATAGAAAGGTTGAAATTGGTCCCTAGAAATAACTAGATTGTAAATGTTTCCTAGAAACAACTAGGCCGAAAATGTTCCTAGAAATAACTAATTAACTAAAAGATGGTAAATACATTTTAGTATACAAAGAATAATAAGGATAACTGATAAATTGGCGTTATAAACAAAGTTCACTTGCGTTGATATTGAGGCGGCATCGTTCTTGAACGTTTTATTTTCTTTAATCATGGCATGGGGGAAGGAGTATTGATGCAAGCATATTTCAAATGAGCAATTAACAACACTGTTTTTTTTTCCCCCTCTGTGAAATGTGTGTGAAGCAGGATGGGGACGCCCCTTGGAAATGATTCCTGCCTGCAGGCTCGAACCATTCAAACCTGAAGTGGACCTGATCAGAGGATGTTTAGAAATATGATGGTTCTGTAAAATTATAGCAATTGACTTGACTAGACGACATGTGACTTATTGACTCAGGAAAAAGGTGTACAATGTTTTGTGAATTATGCTCTGCCGCCGCTTGCTATGTTATTTTTTAATTATGCTCTGCCGCCGCTTGTGATGTTATTGTTATGTGTGTAATTTCTGCTATAAGCTGAGCGAAAAGGTACAGTATTTTTTGTAAGTATGAACCGCCTTAAAACTACTCATAATTAACCCTAATGAAGATTAAGCCTCTTCCAAACCAACTAACATGCATGATTCATTCTTTGTACTACAGATTTATAATTGATTGGGTGTTGTTTGCTGTGGCACATTCTGTTTGTGATAGGTGGTTCCTGGAAATGCTCCAGCTGAGGGAGTTTTCTCAACGGAGTCCCGGGGAGGCAAGACCAGAACAGCCCTGGTCAGGAAGGACCCGTGGGGGGTCGCTGAACGCACACCACAGGCAGTGCGTGTCAATGCCAGGGGATCCACACGGTTCAGTGTGTTCCAGCCCGTGAACCAGGAAGGAGCTAAAGGATTGGGCTGGACAACAAGAGGAGCTCGCATTCGAACTCTCATGCCTTGATAGACCCAAAGTAGTTGAATAAAGTTGCGTGCAATGCCGGGGGTCTGCCCTGAGCAACGCCAAGGGAATGCCCCTGAGGAGACAACTGCCTGATGCGGAGGAGGAACTTGGGAACTTAAGGTTCATAATTCTGCAATATCCTAAGCACTTACTATTATTATTGTTCATAGTTTGCATATATTTCCTTATATTCTACAATTTGCATATTAACAAATTGAGTCAAAATGTGGTGGCCAGACAAGAGGGCATAACTTGGAGGATTTTGAAAAAACTGATTGAATATTGTGTATATATGCATTAAACTACGTTGTGTGTTGTGTGATTTTATTTCTTTTGTGATGGACCTCAGCAGAATGAGGTCCAAAGGGGGATTGTTGTGAAATAGAAATATATGTATCTTTGTGTTTTCTTTTATTATGAAGGAGTCTTCACACGGCGTTCAAAATGATCAAATTTCTCTCATAGAATGGTAAGGGTTTCCTGAGAGGAGACAGAATAGTGAGCATGTGCTCATGTGAGGCTTTGGGACTTAAGGAATGCTTGAAAGTGGATCTTTTCTTGTCTCTGAGAGGTTTATGGCAGTGCCTTTTGTCAGTTTTATGACTTCACATATTTTATGACTGGCAAGGAGACACTGGTCTCTTTGTTCTGGGTGTAAGCCACACTTCCCCCATCAGCTTCATGTGAAGAAAGGAGTCCAGCTCTGAAAACTGTGTTCACTTGAAGGCGCAGAGAACATGGTTGCATAAAACGTAGTAAAACAATTAATACCTTGATCATAAAGCACTTGTGCATTAACTATATAATAATTGTGAAGTAGTTTTCAATCAGATTAAAAGTAGAACTGTGTAAAGTCAGCCTGTATAAATAAAGGTTGAATGAATGAATATTATCCTTCACTCTTTTACCAAAGAAGAGTTCAGCCAGCTGAAAAAACAAATGGTATTTCCTCTATTAGTTAAGGGGGAGGGAAAATGCCCCACCAGAGAGAGACAAAGAGGGTCTCGGTGGAAGGCAGGAAATATCCTGCAGGAGTATATAAACTTGGGTATCCTCCTCCAGGGGAGAACAGAGAAGTAGCCCACGGATCAGGTTGTATCTCCTCTCCCCCTCCTCTCTCCCTGTCTCTCTCTCCCCCTCCTCCCTTCTTTTGTCTCTCTATCTCTCTCTCTCACTGTCCACGTCTTTTAAAACAAATGTAATGGCTTTTAGAAAATAGAACAAATGTATTCTGTGACTTTTAACTTATGATTAATTAAACTGGTTTGGAACTTTAAGTGAGCGTCTGTCATGTGTGTGTATCTTTCCTTCCTGTTCCAAAGTGAACCAAAAAACGAATTCTGGGACGGATAGTTTCATTACGTCAACAACACCTACGTCTCCCGTAGGACGCATTACGAAAGGGAGTGGTGTAAGCGGCGCAAATAATTTGAATAAAAACAATACAGCAGAAGAAGAAATAAAAAGGAGGGGCTTCCGATCTTAAAGTCACACGCTTATATCGATCACAGTGGTTTTTTAAAATGTACCGTATTTATAGTCAGGTACATGTCCAAGTAACAAGGCATTTTGTGTAATTATAACTAAATATAAAAACAACCTGGTTAGCTACACTCTAACTCACCTGTTAGCTTAAAACATCTATTGAATTAAAAATCAGTTCACATGCTAAGCTAGGCTAAAGTAGCTGCTGTTTATTGCCGTTTTGAAAGAGCTAGCTCAGCCTAAAGTAGGTGGGAAACAGCTAGCATTGTGCTAGCTGACAACAACCATCATCTTTGTTTTTAATGTGGATCAAAGCTAGTTAGTGTTAACTCAAAAGTCACTTGTGCAACTTTTGCTAAAACATCTTTAAGAACACAAAACTTCAACAAGTTAGTGCTAGCCTAGCACGAGGACAGATAATGTACAGTAATAACAGATGCCAGCTAGCTACAGCTGATCAGAATCAGAATATCTTTATTGACATTGCACCAGGTACAACGTGAACATGTACGCACAATCATCCCGAAGGGGGACTTAAGGCTGAAATATACCTGAGCGTACATGCAGTACGCCTCTGTACGACGTACGTACGCTAAAGCAAAAGCGTAGCCCCGCGCAGCCCCTCAGGGCACGAACGCGCAAAGCTTTTTTTTTTACGACCGCGCACGCTTGCGCGGTGTCTGACCATAAACTTCCCCGGCGCCGGACTGTTTTGTATGTTACACAAATGAATTAAATTCCTCTTCTTTATCGCTGATCGGGCCTTTTCTTTTGTTTTTTTGCCTAAAGTCAAGTAATCGCTTCATCCTCCGTTCACTCCATAACTGAAATGAATGAATTCAGGTCCTACCTGGCAGCGCGATGTTTTAAATATTTCCTGGTGGGCTGTGAGCAGCTGGAATAGCGCTCCCTGTTTTTATTTTTATTTTTTAGAAGTTTATATTAACATATAAAGTGATAAAAGACCGCCGCGGGAGCAGCGATGCGAACAGCTGCTCCTCTGCGCAGCTTCTGAAGCTATATCAGCGAAACGCATGTGCACAACATGCGCGCGTAGAGTGGCGTAGTAGAGGACGCTCCGGTATATTTCAGCCTTAAGTGTGTGAAGCTGCAGCGGGATCCGCGCGGCCATCTCATCCCTTATCAGAATGATAATCTTAGATATGAAAAAGGAGAAAACCATGAGGATTGGTAGTGGTATTACAAAAAAGATCTTTCACATCTTGTTCTATTAGGACACGACATGAGACATCAAAAAACTCTACCAGCAAGCACAATTAAGACAAATTACATATGCATTTGAGGTCCAAGCGGTGAGATAAGTCCATGAGCCTTTTTTCAGATCAGCCACAGTTCTGTGATGTTTCCAACCAGCGTTTCTGATAAGCCAGACCGCTAGGGAGCGCTAATCCGCTTATAGCGGACCTAAACAATTTGTTAGCGTTATCCACAGTATTCCTGGGGGTGTCACTGTAGAAGCGAATGTGCATTGAACTTCTGGTCCGACACCGGAAGTGCCTGTATTCCATAGGCGGACTATGGATCGCGGGTGTTTTTGAAAGTTATTTTCATTCATTTTATCGGAGCAAACACAGCTTTTGTTTAAACGGAACGTTTACTGAAATGTCCTACCGGGGTTCAGGTACCTGCTGTGCTGTTCGCGGCTGCACCAACAACCGGACCAAGCTAAATCTTTGGCTAAAACAACAGTGTTTTCAACACGGACCCAAAACAAAGAAAGAGTGTTCCTGCATCCTTCTCTATGGCTGTGTCTGCGCGATCAGGTAACATCTGTAATTTCTTTTTATTCAGGGAGGGTTTATTAATGAGAGTTTTGGATGATTTACTGTCTTAAAATGATATATGTCAGGCGCGACCGGTATCTTTAGCCGAGATAGCTGCTAATAAACCTTAGCCGAGAGGCCGGAGCAAACGCGTTCGCTATTTATGTAGTTTTAAATTATGTCTGCGCGATCAGGTAACATATTTTTATTCAGGGAGGGTTTATTAATGAGAGTTTTGGATGATTTACTGTCTTAAAATGATATATGTCAGGCGCGACCGGTATCTTTAGCCGAGATAGCTGCTAATAAACCTTAGCCGAGAGGCCGGAGCAAACGCGTTCGCTATTTATGTAGTTTTAAATTATGTCTGCGCGATCAGGTAACATATTTTTATTCGGGGAGGGTTTATTAATGAGAGTTTTGGAAGATTTACTGTCTTAAAACGATAGATCTCAGACGCGACAGGTATTTTTAGCCGAGATAGCTGCTAACAAACCTTAGCCGAGAGGCCGGAGCAAACGCGTTATTTTTAAATTATGTCTGCGCGATCAGGTAACATCTGTTATTTCTTTTTATTTGTCCCTCCTCTTTTAACAAAACGAGTGGTGTTCCCACATTTTTAATGAACTAAAACAACAAAGTTTGGACTGTCTTCAACTGTATTACTCGCATGTAAACAAACGGTGTTTCCGGTCAACCGGAAGTCGTGTGCACATTTCGCGCAAAGCATCATGGGACGTAGGAATACTGTGGATAGCGGATTGACTAACTTTTATAATTCATAAGCGGATTTGCGCTATTTTTATTTAAAATGCAGTACCGCTAATAACTAATTATCTATCAGTAAAAACGAAAAAAACTTATTTACGGGCTCTTAAATCAACCGGACGACTGCTAACAGACCATATCCTGTCAGCGCCGGATGTGGTCCGTGACAAAAAAGCGTCCCCCTCAGTCTCTTGGCTAGAGAGAGCGCTAGTTAGCAGCCAGTGTGTTACTCTGCAGCCTTATTGCTTGTTTTCGAAGAGTCAGACGAAGAGTTTTTAACATGGAGGGTGAACTTATGGATGTTTCTCAGCGGCCTACGCGACGCGTCTGGATTTAAAAAGTAGTTCGCCATTTGCCCTCTTCAAAATGGCGGCGGCCACAGAAGCTAAGGACTTTCCAAGAAAACACGGTAAAAACAATTATTTCTTTGCTGAGAAAAAATATATTTCTTAGCTGACTTTATAGCACAAGGTTTTTCTGAGCTTAACCGTTTCACGAAATGGTCAAATCTGCTGGATTAAAAAAAGTAGTTCGCCATTTGCCCTGTTCAAAATGGCGGCGGCCACAGAAGCTAAGGACTTTCCAAGAAAACACGGTAAAAACAATTATTTCTTTGCTGAGAAAAAATATATTTCTTAGCTGACTTTATAGCACAAGGTTTTTCTGAGCTTGACCATTTCACGAAATGGTCAAATCTGCTGGATTAAAAAAAGTAGTTTGCCATTTGCACGTTAGCGCGTTAGCATTAGCGTCCGTTAGCATTGCTAATACATAAGCGCTTTTGAAATTGTGGACCTAAATAAATTATTAAGTGCTTTAGAAATAGCGGAACAAATTTTTGGATTAGCGCTGCCCAGCACTGGCGCTCACAGAGAGTTCTCCGGGGAGGGGGGTAGGCGAGGTGCGATAGATGCAGCTGTTGTCCTTGGTAACTCATGACCCAGGAGAAATTTGATAATCAGGCCTTCCTGATGTTTATCTACAGTTGATTCAAGATGGCTGCCTCAGTTAATGAACCTTAGCAAACTAGTTTTACACACATTGATCTGAAACTTTGCAGAGTCACAGACCAAAACAGCTAAATCTTTTTAATATCTTTAACATTTCCATGATTTTAAATTAAAATGTTCAGCCAAGTTTAAAATCTCTTAATCTCCTCAAACAAACATTGTCACGGTTTAGTTTTAATAAATGTCCCACAGATTATCGAGGAGTATTCTGTGAAGTCTTGAATTTGTATACAAGGAGGACATCCTTGTCCTCCTTGACCTCACTGCAGCTTTCGACACTGTGGACCATAATATCCTCCTCCACCGTCTTCATGTGGAGGTCGGTCTCTGCGACACCATCCTGGACTGGTTCAAATCTTTCCTCTCCAATAGGCTGGAATGTGTTAGTCTTGGCAACGCCACGTCCCAGACAGTCTGTGTCTCCTGTGGTGTCCCTCAGGGGTCGGTTCTGGGGCCCCTGCTGTTTTCCCTTTACATGCTGCCTTTAGGTCAAATTATTAATCAGTTCAACATTTCTTTTCACTGTTATGCCGACGATACACAGCTTTACATCAGGACTGGAGCATCCTCATCTTCCACCTTGTCATCTCCATCTTCACTCACTGCCCTCTCTGCCTGCCTGGAGGCAATTAGGGCATGGATGAATCAGAACTTTCTTCAATTAAACTGCTCCAAGACTGAGGCCATACTGATTGGCACCCCTCACCAGGTACAAACATCTCCTATAACAACACTTTCCTTTTCTGGACAAGACATCCCCCTCTCCACCTCTGTTACAAATCTTGGAATAAAAATGGACTCCAATCTTACATTTGAAAATCACATTAAGCTTCTGTTTAAAACTTGCTTCTTCCATCTTCGAAACATCTCCAGACTTCGCCCATCCCTAACTTTTTCCGATGCTGAGAAGCTCGTCCATGCTTTTGTCTCCTCCAGGCTCGACTACTGCAACTCCCTGTTTATTGGAATCCCTGGCAAAAACCTTCAGAAACTTCAATATATTCAAAACAGTGCAGCAAGGATCTTGTTGAGAGTTCGTAAATTTGAACATATTACGCCCATTCTCCATAACCTTCATTGGCTTCCTGTCACCTACAGAATTCAGTACAAAACTGCTCTCATTACACATCAATGCTTACATGGAGCTTCACCAGATTATCTGAAGGATATTCTTATTCCATACTCATCCACCCGTTCGCTGCGGTCACAGAACAGTAATCTCCTTCACATTCCGAGAACCAAATTAAGGACCATGGGAGACCGGGCTTTCAGTGTGGCTGCCCCCCGCCTGTGGAACTCTCTTCCTGACTGTCTGAGAGCCCCACAGTCTGTGGTTGACTTTAAGAGCGGCTTGAAGACCTTTCTTTTCAACCGAGCATACTCTACCTCCTCATGATTCTACTTTTGATCTTAGTTGATATTGTTATTGATTTTACTTGTTTTATTGACATTTAATTCTGTTGCACCTTGTAGCACTTTGAGATTTTCATTAATGAAAAGTGCGTTATAAATTGAATTCATTATTATTATTATTATTATTTATAAAACCAGTTAGTGTGACGTTAAAATGCTTCAGTGAAGGGATTAAAGATTATTGGACCACAACTACCTGGATAATGTTGACAGAGATTACATTAAACTGAGATTAAATTATATTTATGTGGGGACCATCAGAACCTTGGAGGTCCAGACTGATGATGAGTCCACACTGCTCTACGGTGGTTTAGATTCTATTTAACAGAGATAAGCTTTTGTGTACGTATTGGTTCTGTGGAGTCCTCTGTAGCGCCTCTCACATGTGAGGTACCTCAGGGATCTATACTTGGCCCCTTTCTGTTTTCCCTGTATTTACTCCCTCTGAGATATATTCTCCAGAAACATGGCATTTCTTTTCATTTTATGCTGATGACAACTAAATTTATGTGCCATTAAAACAAGACAAACTCTGTGAACCAACTCCTGGAGTGTATGGCAGAAGTCATGGAGGTCATAGAACTTTCTACATTTTAATGAGAAAAAGACAGAGTTCTTGTTGTTTAAGCCCAGTGATGGTTCCAAAGTTCATGCTGATCTGGGTCCTTTAACAAAACCTCTGACTGAGACCTAACCTGGGTGTGAGACTGGACAGTGGTTTTAAACTGGATGCTCAGATTAAATCTGTGGTCAAGTCCAGCGTTTGTCACCTGAGACAACTGGCCAAGATCAAACCATCATTTAGAGATGTTAATCCAGGCTTTCATCACAACTCGTCTGGACTACTGTAATTCACTTCATGTGGGTCTGAGCCCGTTATTACTGACTGGACTTCAGCTGGTCCAGAATGCTGCTGCTCGTCTTTTAACTGGTACCAGAAAACCAGAGCACATCACCCGTGTTTTCAAATCACTGGCTCCCAGTTTGTTTCTGGATGAATTTGAAGGTTCTTTTATTTGTTTTCAAATGTCTTCCTGGTCTCCCAGTATCTGTCCGACCTGCTCCAGATGTTCCCTCTCAGGTCAGCAGATCAGCTGCTGGTCATCTCAAAGTCCAGCAGGAGGCTGAGAGGGGACCGAGCTGCCTCTGACATCACTTCCTGTTTTTAAATCTTCTCTGAAGACACATTTGTTCTCTTTGGCCTTGAACTCAGCTTGAAATGTTGGTTTTACTGTTTTTATTTGTTTTATTGTTTTTACTGTTTTATGATTTTGTAGTTCATTATTTCTATGGTATCTGTTCAGTTTATAGTTTTTATGCTTGTTAAAGTTCATCAGACTGAGACTTGGTATTTGATGTGACCTTTGACCTTTGAGGCCAGAGGAGGACAAGACCTGACTGTGAAGGACTTCAGCAGATCCTGGACCCAGCTGTTCCAGGATCATGGCTCGGATCATGTTCTGATGAGGACTGGAGGAGTTCTTTTGGGTAAAAAACATTTTCTAAACAAAGTTCTGAACTGTCAGAGCTCAAGAGTGAGTCATGAGAATGACTCTCAGCTACTACCACCCAGACATCTTGTCAGTCTGTCAAACTCACTGAGAGTCGTCTCATGTTCTGCTATGTTTAGCTGTGGCAGCCTGAATCAAATGAGTGATCCATTTACCTTTAGCTAGCCTTATGCTACTAGTAGTTTTTAGCTATTCTGATCATTTCAGCTTTTAGCTATTGCTATGATTTTTTCACTTTTAACTAATGTTCTGCTTCTTTTAGCATTTAGCTATTTTTCTGCTCATTTTTGCTTTTAGCTAGTGTTCTGCTTCTTGTAGCTTTTTTCAGTGTTCATCTTGTTTTAGCAACAACTTTCATGCTCAATCTTCCAGGTACCAAATCCAACAATTCTCAGTCGGGTCATCTGGACAGTTTCTTTTTTATAGAGACGTTTCGCCCTCTATCCGGAGGACTTCATCAGTCTGAGGAGTTCCAGGAAACTGTTTCCCAATTTCTTAAGTGGACCAACCAGTTTGCTGGGTGTTTTAGCTATTGTTCTGCTCCTTTTAGCTGATGTTCTGCTCCTTTTAGCTGATGTTCCGTTCCTTTTAGCTGTAATGACAGTTTAGCCTCTTCCTCAGATGTAGCTGTAGTTCAGCGTTCATCTGTCACCAGTTTGACCTTTAACACAGAACATGAAAACAAAGCCTGAGCTGAGAATAAACCTTTGCAGCTGCTGGTTCTGTCAGAAACCTGACGCCGGGCCTCAGTCGGGTCAGCACACGACTGTTTCTGGTTCAGACGTGACAACGTCTGTTCGCGTCACGTGACCTCTGTTTTCTGCAGAAACAGGAAGTGATGCGACGTGTTGTCAGAGCCTGCGGGCCGCCTCACCAACACTTCCTCATTCTTCAAGTTCCCGTTCTGACACGTTGGTTCTGATCCAGAGCAGGAGACCTGAAACACCCTGAAGGTGCAGCTGCAGCCGCTCTCAGCTGGACCGGGTCAGTTTTAGAACCATCAGGTCCAACACGAGACTCCTGACAACTTGTGACCTTCAAACATCCACCAGGCATGACTCTCAGCTACTACCACACCCAGCTCAGGATCTGCAGAAGAGGCGGAGCCTGTTGCGTTTGCTCACACTGACAGCTGTGGCGGCCATCTTGAATCAGGTGGACTCTTGCAATGAATCAGACAAACTTTCAGATTATTTTCTGACAGTTTCAGTAAAGTCCTCCCATCGTCGGACAGGAAGGGCTAACGAAGCGACGTCTGAAAGGCATTGTGGGTAGATGATGAGTAACCGTTGGCTCCAGAGGAACTAACGACCACACTTCCTAAATCTGATCCAGACGTCTTGCCTGTTTAAATCAAGCTTTTACAAGTTTATATTTAAATTCATCAGAACAAATGTTTCTTAATGTTGATCCTAAATCTGTTTAAATGTATTCTTATTAACAAATAAACTACAAATAAACCATAACCTAAAACATCTGGATTGTTGTAACATGAGACCACAGAGTGGTAAAACATCTGCAGCATGGTCCTGCAGAGACCACCGAGTGGTAAAACATCTGCAGCATGGTCCTGCAGAGACCACAGAGTGGTAAAACATCTGCAGCATGGTCCTGCAGAGACCACAGAGTGGTAAAACATCTGCAGCATGGTCCTGCAGAGACCACAGAGTGGTAAAACATCTGCAGCATGGTCCTGCAGAGACCACAGAGTGGTAAAACATCTGCAGCATGGTCCTGCAGAGACCACAGAGTGGTAAAACATCTGCAGCATGGTCCTGCAGAGACCACAGAGTGGTAAAACATCTGCAGCATGGTCCTGCAGAGACCACAGAGTGGTAAAACATCTGCAGCATGGTCCTGCAGAGACCACAGAGTGGTAAAACATCTGCAGCATGGTCCTGCAGAGACCACAGAGTGGTAAAACATCTGCAGCATGGTCCTGCAGAGACCACAGAGTGGTAAAACATCTGCAGCATGGTCCTGCAGAGACCACAGAGTGGTAAAACATCTGCAGCATGGTCCTGCAGAGACCACAGAGTGGTAAAACATCTGCAGCATGGTCCTGCAGAGACCACAGAGTGGTAAAACATCTGCAGCATGGTCCTGCAGAGACCACAGAGTGGTAAAACATCTGCAGCATGGTCCTGCAGAGACCACCGAGTGGTAAAACATCTGCAGCATGGTCCTGCAGAGACCACAGAGTGGTAAAACATCTGCAGCATGGTCCTGCAGAGACCACAGAGTGGTAAAACATCTGCAGCATGGTCCTGCAGAGACCACCGAGTGGTAAAACATCTGCAGCATGGTCCTGCAGAGACCACCGAGTGGTAAAACATCTGCAGCATGGTCCTGCAGAGACCACAGAGTGGTAAAACATCTGCAGCATGGTCCTGCAGAGACCACAGAGTGGTAAAACATCTGCAGCATGGTCCTGCAGAGACCACAGAGTGGTAAAACATCTGCAGCATGGTCCTGCAGAGACCACAGAGTGGTAAAACATCTGCAGCATGGTCCTGCAGAGACCACAGAGTGGTTAAACATCTGCAGCATGGTCCTGCAGAGACCACAGAGTGGTTAAACATCTGCAGCATGGTCCTGCAGATGTTAATATACAGTGTATGTTTAAACATAACTATACAAAGAAATATACATAAAAACTCAACATGATGAATGGATGATGGTTGTATGGATGATGGATAATGGATGGATGTTGGATGATGGGTGATTGATAAGGGTTGGATGGATAATGGTTGGATGATAGATAGATGTTGGATGATGGATGGATGTTGGATGATGTTGGATGATGGACGATTGATAATGATGGGATGATTGTTGGATGATTGATAATGGTGAGATGATGGATGGATGTTGGAAGATGGATGATTGATGATGGTTGGATGAGTAATGGATGATAATTGGAGGGAAGTTGGATGATGGATGACTGTTGGATGATATATGATGGTTGGAAGATAGATGGATAGATGTTTGATGGATGGATGGATGTTAGGAGATTGATGATGGTTGGATGATAGTTGGATGGATATATGTTGGGTAGTGAATGATGGTTGGATGATAATTGGCTGGGTGTTAGATGATGGTTGGATGATGGATGATTGATGATGGTTGGATGATAGTTGGATGGATGATATATGTATGTTGGGTAATGGATGATGGTGGATGATGATTGGATGGATGATGGATGATGTTGGATGATTGATGATGTTGGATGGATGATGGTTGGATGATAGTTGGATGGATGTTGGATAATGGATGGATGTTGGATGATGGTTGGATGATAGTGGGATGATGTTGGATAAAGGATGGATGATGGTTGGGGGATAGTTGCATAGATGTTGGATAATGGATGGATC
The DNA here is from genome assembly GCA_038048925.1 of Garcialebias charrua. Taxonomy (NCBI): domain Eukaryota; kingdom Metazoa; phylum Chordata; class Actinopteri; order Cyprinodontiformes; family Rivulidae; genus Garcialebias; species Garcialebias charrua. Next base: position 18,050 of record JBBPBX010001479.1, read on the forward strand.
TTGGATAATGGTTGGATGATAGTTGGATGTATGTATGTTGGGTAATGGATGATGGTTGGATGGATGATAGATTATGTTGGATGGATGATGGTTGGATGATAGTTGGATAATGTTGGATAGTGGATGGATGATGATTGGATGGATGTTGGATAATGGATGTATGTTTGATAATGGTTGGATGATAGTTGGATGGATGATGGATGGATGTTGGGTAATTGATGATGGTTGGATGGATGATAGATTATGTTGGATGGATGATGGTTGGATGATAGTTGGATGGATGCTGGATAATGGATGGATGCTGGATGATGGTTGGATGAATGTTGGATGATGGTGATGGATGATGGTTGGATGATAGTTGGATGGATGTTGTATAATGGATGGATGATGGTTGGATAGATGATATATGATGGTTAGATGGATGATGGATGGATGTTGGGTGATTGATGATGGTTGGATGGATGATAGATTATGGTTGGATGGATGATGCTTGGATGATAGTTGGATGGATGCTGGATAATGGATGGATGTTGGATGATGGTTGGATGGATGTTGGATGATGGTGATGGATGATGGTTGGATGATGGTTGGATGGATGTTGGATGATGGACAATGGTGATAGATTGTGGTTGGATGATAGTTGGATGATGGATGATAGATGGATGGATGATGGATGGATGTTGGGTGATTGATGATGGTTGGATGAGTGATAGTTGGATGGATGTTGGATAATGGATGGATGATGGTTGGATGGATGATATATGATGGTTAGTTAGATGGATGGATGTTGTGTGATTGATGATGGTTGGATAAGTGATAGATGGATGATAGTTGGATGGATGTTGGATGATGGACAATGGTGATAGATGATGGTTGGATGATAGTTGGATGATGGATGATGGATGGATGGATGTTGGGTGATTGATGATGGTTGGATGAGTGATAGTTAGATGGATGTTGGATGATGGATGGATGATGGTTGGATGGATGATATATGATGTTAGATGGATGATGGATGTATGTTGGGTGATTGATGGTGGTTGGATGAGGGGCAGATGAATGATGGTTGGATGAGGGGCAGATGAATGATGGTTGGATGCTACATTTCAGCCTCTTGATTTGAAGCTCCTCCCCCTCTCCTGTCTGGCTCCATGTTTGGTCTGAGTGAACCTTTCAAACCTCCAACAGGGAGGGGCTCAGCTGTGTGTGTGTGTGTGTGTGTGTGTGTGTGTGTGT
>JBBPBX010001479.1:44511-102342 GCA_038048925.1 Garcialebias charrua
TTTGTTACAATTATTTTCCTGTTGTTATATTTATTGTTCTAATCATACATAAAATATGGTTGTAAACATTTTTTTATTCGTTTACTCATCTGTGCTTTAAAATAAACACATGTAACATTTTCCTTGTTAACTCCATACATCTCTACAACCTCTTCTCTTGCATTATCTTATTGCGAGCAATAAGTCTGCTTCTTTTGTATGCACAGGCGCCTGTTCATAAATGCATATAAATATCATCCTCTACCATACGGGCTTGACCGATAATTGTTTTTGATCAATGTTAATGTGTAAAGATGACCTTTACACAGGAATACTTATGGATGGGATGAGTATTTGTTGCTCTGTTTTGGAGAGGTGGGAGTACTTGTGTCTCGACAGCCAGCCAGAAAATATGTCTCTGTCCAGGGTCTGTTATTGGCAGTGGTGGGCAACGCTAATCAAAAAATTAGTTCCACAATTTCTAAAACGCTTATTAATTTTTTTAGGTCCACAATTTCAAAAGCACAAATGTCTTATGAAAATTAGGGGAAGCTAATCTAATCCGCTATTTATATTCGACAATTGGTAGCCGGCAGCGTTATGCAATATTTGCACTACACTGCCAACTGAAAAGTAACTAAAATGATCCTAAAAGGATGAAATTACAAAAATCAAAGGATTTATTTAATACTTTACGTACATATATTCTATTCGGCCACGAAATTAACAAAAAAGAGAATGATCTTTTAATCCCTAAGACCACTTTTAAATCTCAAATACACGGGTGTGTCGCCACCGCATTTATACATAAAAGTAACCCAAATACATAAAACTAACGACTCACCGTCGAGTGGTTGACACAAAACACACAATAAAATCCTCCGGCCGCGTTAATTTGGCTTGAAACAGCGGGGTTCTCTGCGGATTTATCCAACCCAGCACAACCAGCTAGACACAGAGTTAGCGTCCAGTTCACCTCTGACCCGGAAGATGTCAAGATTCTATAGGCAGTCAACAGATTTAATGAAAAGTAACTAAAATACATAAAACTAACGACTCACCGTCGAGTGGTCGACACAAAACACACAATAAAATCCTCCGGCCGCGTTAATTTGGCTTGAAACAGCGGGGTTCTCTGCGGATTTATCCAAGAAACCCAGCACAACCAGCTAGCCACAGAATTAGCCCCCGAGTTCACCTCTGACCCGGAAGATGTCAAGATGGAATAGTCCATTTTTAGTAGGGGGATACAGAAATCGACCGGTTTTTGTATTGCGTTTAATGATCGTTTTCATCGTAACTATAATTATTTTTATGTTAAATGTACATTAACAAGCATGAGCAATGTTAGTGATGTAGGTGACTGGCCGGGGCGGGGCCGGGGCCCCTGCTGATTTGGGACCCCAAGCAACGGCATCATTTGCCTACATGGTAGATCCGTGTCTGTTCTCCCCTCTGCTCCCCCTCCAACCCTCCCTCCTCTCTGCTCTTTACGGTGAGGGAGGGGAAAAAGGCAAAACAAGCAGCTACGGAGCCAGCATAAGAGCCTGCTAATAAGTTTATTCGTTTTTACTGATAGATAATTAGTTATTAGCGGTACTGCATTTTAAATAAAAATAGCACAAATCCGCTTATGAATTATAAAAGTTAGTCACTCCGCTGTTACGCTGACAAAAACGTTAGGTCCGCTGTAAGCGGATTAGCGCATTAGCGGTCCCTGCGTTCATATGCCCACCTTTGGTTATTGGGCTGGATGCTGAGCAGGGGTGTCAGAAGTACCGTATTTAGAATGTGTGTGTGTGTGTCAGGGACGTGCAGAGGGGGGGGCTATGGGGGCTTGAGCACCTGCCCCTTTTTCTCCTTGCCCCCAAGTGCCCTTTTGGTAAAAAAAAAATAATTTTTTTTTTTTTTTTTTTTTTAAATTTCCTATTCTAAGCCCTCCTCTGACACATAATAACATGTACTAAAATTATTTATTTTATTTTATTATTATTATTTTTGTATTTTGCCAGAAAAACAACATAATAAGCCCTCCGGTCACGTACCAACACTACATTCCCCACAATGCAACAGTAGTAGTAGGGGTGGGGCCAATCCAATCCGGAGTCGTGTCTCATGAACCCAGAGTAATAATGCTGCGCATAGACATCAAGACCTGCCTCACATTCAGGAAGGAAAGGATTTTGCAGCTTGATACTTGCAGCCAACAATCATAAAAAAGCTAAATCACAAAAAAACTGTGTTAAAAAACATAAACAGCTACATTATAAAACAATGTAAAATACAGTACTAAAATCGAGAACATGTCTGTGTTGATTTATGCCAAGAACTTAGCAGATGTAAAGCTATTTAATATTTTATTTAATCCATTTATTCATTCATTTAAAATAAGTACTAAGACAGAGTACATGTGTGTGAATGAGAGGGAGGCCAGTGGAACAGTGAGGCTACAAGGAGCAGAGGTCACAAAGATGCAGGACTTCAAGGACTTGGGGTCCACTGTCCAGGAAAATGGGAAATGTGGTAAAGAGGTGAAGAAGAGAGTCCAAGCAGGATGGAGTGGATGGAGAAAAGTTTCAGGAGTGATTTGTGACAAAAAGGTGTCAGCAAAGGTCAAAGGAAAAGTTTACAAGACAGCTATATTGTATGGTCTGGAGAAGGTGTCATTGACAAAAAGACAGGAGAAAGAACTGGAAGTGGCAGAAATGAAGATGCTGAGGTTCTCCTTAGGAGTGACAAGGATGGATAAGATCAGGAATGAGATAATCAGAGGTACAGCACATGTTGAACAACTGGGAGATAAAGTTAGTCAAAGTCAAAGTCAAAGTCAACTTTATTGTCAGATCTGCAATATGTACTGTACAGGACATACACAGGACCGAAATTGCGTTTCTCTCAGTCCCTCGGTGCAACAGTAAACATCTAAACATTGAAACACTGAAACATATAATAATAGACATAAGCATAAAATAGTAAAACTAACACTGTCCTGAGTTTTTTGCATAGTGGTATAAGAGTATGAAAATTTACACCAACTCTAAAACTAAAACATTAACATAATACTGTACTGTCCTGAGTTTTTGCATACTAGTATAAAAAAAGAGTATAAAAAGTATAACTAAAATAAACTAAAGGTTTCTAGCATTGACATTTGCCAAGTGGCAAAGCAGCGTATGAGTTAATGTACACAGTATATGTATGAGGTAGTAGTTGATGTTGTTATAGAGGCAAAAAGTGGCATATGCAGTAAGGCACATTGGGCATCCCTAAGTAAGACCGTTCAGAGCACACTGTATATGTATCAGCAGTGGTGTAGATATTAGAGTAGTGTAAATGTAAACAGTAGTAATTACATGTAAGCAGTAGTAATAAAAGTAAACAGTATTAATAAATGTAAACAGAGAATGTAAACAGTATTATGATTATAGGCAGTGATGTAATACAAACATTAGTGCAAGTATGAGAAGTAGTGCAAACTGTATGAGCACATGACCGAGAGTTTAGTGAATAACCCGTTTGATGACACAGAGTCCAGTGTTAAAATCTTTGTGTTTTGTGGTAATGTGTGAGAAAGTTTTAGTGTTAAGGCAGTTCAAATGGGAGGGGGGGCAGAGCAGGCAGAGTGTTTAGCATCCTGACTGCCTGATGAACAGAGCTGTCTCTCAGTCTGCTGGTTCGAGCCTGGAGACTCCTCAGTCTCCTCCCTGATGGCAGCAGTCTGAAGCAGCTGTGTAGTGGGTGTGTGGGATCACCTGCCATGCAGTGGGCTTTCCGAGTGAGGCGTTTGCTGTGTAAGTCCTGCAGTGAGGGCAAGGAGGTGCCCACGATCTTCTCAGCTGCTCTCACAATGCGCTGGAGGCTCTTGCGGCAGGATGCAGTACATGCACCAAACCACACAGTGATGCAGCTGGTCAGGACACTTTCTATGGCACCTCTGTAGAAGGTGCTCATGATGGGGGTTGAAGCTCCAGCCCTTTTCAGCTTGCGGAGGCCAGACTGAGATGGATTGGACATGTCCAGAGGAGGGACAGTGGGTATATTGGTAGAAGGATTAGAAATGCAGCTGCCAGGAAAAAGACAAAGAGGAGATATATGGATGCAGTTAGAGAGGACATGAAGGTAGTTGGAGTGAGGACAGAGGATGCAGAGGACAGAGTGAGGTGGAGGAGGATGACTCACTGTGGCGACCCCTCAAAAGGGAAAAGCAGAAAGAAGAAGAAGAAGATTCATTCATTTAAAAGAGATAAAATAAAACAAATTAATCAAAAAGAAAACATTGAATGAAAAGAGTGCAGAAAGAAGAAAAAATATTCTTATATCACCCCCTTATAATAAACATTGAACCAGTCCGTCCCTTGGCTTGTAGCAAATTTGTTTTTTTGGCCCTCCATGTATTTGACTTTGACACCCCTGGCTTATGCAATAGGGAGCACATCGCCCGTCCAAAACCTATCATCTCTCCATAATGGATATATGTCCGATCTTCTAACTTCCTTTGCTGCATAATGTACATTGCATTTATTCTAGCGTTAGGTAAATGTATCTTGAAGGAGAATAGCACTTAAATAAAAGTCCAACAAGAATATTCATTTAGAATTAAAAATAACTCACCCTGAACTACCATAATAGATATAATGTATGTAATAACCAATCAAGTTGCTCCTGTCCAATAAAAGCGTACAAATGAAGGAGAAAAAACTCAATCCAGACTTTAAGTAAGTTTAGGGTCTGGTTCGCAGAGTATGGAGTTAAATTTGTTTCACAATTATTCAATGGAAAAAAAAACTAACCTCAGTTAAGTAAAATAAAATTGTAATCAAAACTTTTGGAATTGTAACAATTTCTTCTTTTTTTTTAAATAAAAACTTATTTTTTTTTTAAATTAAATAACTATTTTTTCTCGTGAACTTAAAAAGTTATTTGCAAAACATAAACTTTTATTTGCACACATCAGAAATCTTTTTTTGTGTGCTATTTTAGGCTCTGCCCACGACGTCATGTGAGAATCGCAAGCAAAACTTTGAATGACAAACAAAAACTTAGAATAGCAAGCAAAGATTTCTGACATGCGCAAATAATTATTTCACTTCATGACACAAAAATTTGTGATTTTAATTTAAAAAAGTTTTTTTAGCAAAACTTTTATTTGTTAAAAAAAATTACAATTCAAAATGTCTTGATCACAATTTTATTTTATGTAATTGAGGTTAGTTTTTTTTTTATAGAATAATTGTGAAACAAATTGAACTCCATAGAAGAGGTCCCTTGTTTTTCAATTTTGTAATTTATCGTTGTTTATTAAACTCTGAAAGCTATGGGACTTTGTTAATATTCTGTCCTAAAATGTGGTTAGATGTGCCCCTTTTTTTCCTGAGCACCTGCCCCTTTAGTGGGCTCTGCACGTCCCTGATTTTGAGGTTCCGGTGTACAACGGGGACACTTCAGGGTAGGGTCAGAGGCAGCGGCGGCCCGTGAAATGTCCACCAGGGGGGGCTATTTCTAAAAATAAAATAAAAAAAGTTCCAAGTTCAAATCTGTTTATTTATCAAATGCAGATTAATACAAGGTCAACAGAACAATTAAATGCTCAGGATGAGAAGAACCAATTTGACTCACTAAAACAACAAAGAACAAACAAAAATATATATAAATAAATAAATTATATATAAATTATAGAAAGGAAAATAAGTGAGATTAAAACATTTCTGCATTTCTACTTGCAAGAGGCTTTGTTTTCATTCTCCAGATCAATACAGTGTTAAGAAATAGTAAAACACCACAAGTGACATTTAGTATATAAATTAATGTTTGATCATTTTTTATAATTAAATTAAAATAAATGTAGCCATCAGAGTCCAATACTGTACAATAACCTGCGCTGGCAACCTAACTCCACAAACAAAGAAAAACAAACTCACCAGTTGCCACTTTTAGAATAAACTGTCAGCTGAAGGCTTTTTCACAAACAGAGACTTCTAAAATTTGAGAGGCATATCAGTCAGAAATGCAAATAGACATTAGATAAAGTGCTTTCAATGATTTAAAACGTACCTGCAGCCAGCCTGCTTGTCACTGCACGGCTCATTTTCCAGAAATAAATAAATAAATAAATAAATAAATAAACGACCGGAAGCATGCGCGATCGGTAGGTCGTGGGTACAGCCTCATGTTGGAGATGGCGGGCGCTGAAATCTGCGCCCAGCATCTTTCCATTGTTTTGCAACGTTGTGGAATAACTGCGCATGCGCCATTTATAAAGAGAGTCAATGGAAAAGATTCATGCACGCACAGGACAGGAAATATGTCACCATCAGAAAACATTTTTTAAAACAAACAATATAACTCATTACTCATAAAATATTTATCCTACACAACTAAAAACAATGCATATATTTTGAAATATTTTTATTTTATTATTTCATTTTTTTTTAAGTCTTCAATGTAAAATGGTCCAGAAGTTCCAGTGGGGCGGCGCCCTAGCGCCCCCATTGGCCGGCCGCCCCTGGTCAGAGGAGGTTTGGACGACAGGTGGTCCTCCAGTTCTGCAGCAGCTCAGAACCAGCATCATGTCTGTCCCAGAGGGAGGAGATCAGAACCAGTAGTTGGCTGCTGGAGGCCCAGTGGACTCGGAGCGACGAGCTGCAACTGGTCCTGGTAGAGCTGGAACAAAACGACTCATCAGAATGAAGTTCGATGAGAACAGCAGTAGAGTTTCTCTCCTCACCTGAAAGTTCACGTCTGGCGGCTCTTTGGGTCTCAGGGTCTGCCGGGCCCGGTTCACCTGCCTCACCAGGTTGGTTGGGTTTGGGACGACAAACGAGTCGGTTGGCTGTAAATCAGCCATGACGTGTTCTACGACAGCTGAGGCAGAACAGAACACGTGTTCTTTGGCGTAGGACTTCACCTGGAGGCAGAACATGAGAGATGTTAACGCTGCGGTCGTACAGTATTTCATGAAATTACTCAATACCTTCGCTTTCAGCCTGGTGGTGAAGACGCTGCCCGGTTCTGGTGGGTGGATGTGGGTCTTGTTACCATGAATGAAGTCCTGTCCTCGCTGGATCACCGTGGCGGGACAGCGGTGATTCCTTCTCCTCACACAACACCACCAGTAGGTGGTGGCACCAGATTTTCTCTGGACACACGAGAACAAAATATACACCAGCCACAGGAGACTGAAGGTGGAGGACAATGTCTTTGTCCTTCAGTTACTGGTCTTTACCTTGACAGTGTAGCAGAACCCTTCTCTGTCCACCAGCTTGTCTTTGCCGCGGTTCGAGCTGGCCTCGATGACTTCAAACGCCAAAGGTTGGTTTACAGCCATGAAGACGTTGTCCTCGAGGACATCCAGGTCCTCCGGCAACAAATCATCCAGGTCATAAGGTCTGTGTCCAGGAGCACCCCCTCTCTGAACAGAGGACATCCCACTGAGAAGGAGTGAGAGGGAGGATGTGCGCTGAGGACAGTCAGGCCTGTTTTCACCTGGAACAGCAAACAGGCTGTAAGAATCAGACCCACAGTGTTCTAAACACAAAACCAGCCGGTGGAGTTTTTCAGACCGTTAGAAAGCCCAACGAGTCGTCTGTCCACTGAGGCACAACTTGTAAAGATCCTCCATCCAAGGAAAGAACAGATAAACCAGTGGGTAAAGCCCTTAAAAAAGTTGCCAACCCCCTGCAGTACTTCCTGTTGGTACGGACTCGTAACTCCAGGTATTGGTCTCAGGTGTAAGACTGGAACCAGTCGATATGCGCTCCGTCCTGTTTGTCCCATTAGAAGGCCCATTTAATGGGACAACTAGAACCTGGTGTTCCTCTACAGCTCCGGAGCCATTTCCAAGTTGAGGGCCAAGACCCATTCATTCAACCTTTATTTATACAGATTACAGATTATTCTCATTGAGCCTCAGGGACTCATTTAGAGTCAGAGTCAGAGAGTTTTTATTGTCATTTGCACCGCATGTGGTACATGTGATGAAAACGAGATTATGTACACGGGGTCCCAGTTACATCCAACAACAAATGCAAGAGAAAAACAGTAATAACATCTAGAATTAACTAAGAAAAACATCAACTAGTAATACACTAAGCCTAATATAGTGGGAATAAACAGCAGCACGAACATGAGTTTGTATGAGCAGATGGTCACAGATGAACACAGATGAACACAGCAACAAGAAAACAGATCAGCATCAGCATGATGTGATATTTTGCAGTGTTTATTTTATTTTTATTTTATTTACAAGAGAGACCTGAGTTTAACAAAGAGTGATGACAACAGTGGACAATCATAAAAGAAAGCATACAAATTGAGAACAAATGAAAGAAAATGGTATTAAAAAAACTAAACAAAAACAGCTAGGTTGTACGGTGATGTAGAAAACTAAAAACAGGAACAGGTCTGCTCTGTTTTTTCCAGGAACTTAACAGATGTTTAGAGAGGTCAAGGTCGAGAGCTTCAGATCTTTTTACAAGATATTCCATGAAACAGGAGCAGAGTAGGAGAAGATCATTTTTCCATGTTCAGTTCTCACTGAGGGAACACTGCAGGTGATCATGTCCTGAGAGCGCACGCTGTAGCTGCACTCACGCAAAGACATGTAGGAGGAGATGTATGAGGGCAGCAGACCAAGAAGTGATTTAAAGATGAAAATGTACCAGTGGAAGAGTCTGTGTGAAGTTAATGATGTCCAGTTAACCAGTGAATACAGGGTGCAGTGGTGGGTACGATAATCACAACCAGTTATGAATCTTAGTGCACCATGATAGACAACATCCAACATCTGCAGGGTGCTTGTAGGAGCATTCATGTAGAGAATGTCACCGTAATCAATGGAGGGAAGGAAAGTCACAGATACAAGGCGTTTCCTAACATTCAGTGATAGACATGATCTGTTTCTGAAAAAGAAACCCAGTTTAACTTTCAGTTTCTTCACTAGGTTTTCCACGTGGAGTTTAAAAGAGAGATGTGAATCGATCAGGATACCCAAATATTTATAGGAATCAACAAACTCAATAGGGACACCATTTGAGGATAAAATCAGAGGAAGAACTGCTGGGACCGACTTCCTATTTGAAAAAAACATCCCTTTTGTTTTATCAGCATTTAGTACAAGTTTGAGACGGAACAAATCTGACTGATGTCAAAAGCGGATTGCAGAAACTGGAAAGTCTTAGCTACTGTTTTAGCTCGGCAGTAAACAATTGTGTCATCAGCATAGAAATGTAAGGATGCATCAGGGATGCTCTGACCTACATTACCCATGTAATTGTAAAAAGGGTGGGTCCTAAGACTGAGCCTTGTGGTACACCATTGTTAACCATTAAATAACTGGAGGAAGAATCGTTATGTTGAACACATTGCCTCCATTCTGAAATATAGTTAGTGAACCAACCAATGGTGTGATCTGAGATACCAATTTCTGAGAATCCTACACTATGACATGAGATGTCATGGTCCAGTGTCAAAAGCTTTAGACAGGTCTAAGTAAATTTCAGTTACCGTATTTTCCGTACTATAAGTCACACCTTTTTGCCTAATTTGCATGCCCTACTGCTATAGAGAGGTGAGACTTGTTTATGGATTTTTCTCCATATTTTTAGACCAATTTTTGGCTCAGATATGACTGTTTTTCCATTTTGGCAAAAATGGTGCAGTACCACCTTTGTCCGCTAGGGTACACCACCCGTTCCCACCTCATGTGTCCGACGAGAGCCTCCTCTGGACGTATTCACTCTGTCGCAGCCCGGCCTCCTGCTCTGGAGGTATGAACTAGCTACTTTGCTGTTAGCTCAGTGTTTGTTAGCAAAATAGGTCAAGAACCACAGGACAGATTTTGATCAAACTTACAGAACGTAATCACTAGATGGATATTTACAACTGATTAGCTTTATAAGATGTTTTATTTATTTATTATTTTTTACATTTTTGGGCACCAGTGACCTTTATTGGAGAGAGAGAGGGCGAAACGGTAGAGAGGGGGGAGTCACCACAGAAAGAAGCTCGTCGGGTCTGGGACGTGAACCCGCGACGCCTGTGGAGAGGCTCAGCCTCAAGCATATGTGCCGCCCGCTTTATCCCCTGCGCCAAAGCGGCGGCACACTTTATGAGATGTTTGAGATAAAATTCGATGTTTTATAGACGTAAATGTGTCGCGGTTAGCTTCGTTGTTTTTCCTTGTACTTTTTCAAAGCGAAAAAATTTAAATCCAGCAGATTTGACCATTACGTGAATTTATTAAGGAACGGTTAAGCTAAGACACATGTTTGCTATAATTTTCAGCAGACAATTGTTTTTACCGTGTTAATCTTGTGAAAAGTCCTTCCGTGCATGCTTCTGTGGTCGTCATTTTCAGCAGGGCAAATGACGTGCTTACGCGTCGTGGTGACGCATAATAGATGCAACTTGTATAAAGGTGCGACATGTTTATGGATTTTTCCAATTTATTGACAATAATTGGACAAAGCGACTTATATAAAGGTGCGACCTATGGTCCAGAAAATACTGTAGTTTCAGTTACCAGAGTGCACTTTAAGTTCTTTTCCTTTTATGCAAGCTTGTTAATGAGTTGCTTGCCCCGCTCCCCTCAGGAAGGAGGTTGAGCATTAAGTGTAGAACCACTAGACTGAGGAACAGCTTCTACCATGAAGCTGTTAGACTCATGAATCTAACCAGGAAAATCACTGAGAAAAAAAAAATCACTGTAATGCCACTTGACTGTTGATATGTGTTGCTGATTAATTTCATGTTGCCGTGTTCATTTGTGCTCATCTACTCACACAGACTCATGTTCGTGCTGCTGTTTGACATATTTTTGTACTACTAACGCTTAGTGTATTCTTAGTTCATGTCTTGGATCTTATCACTGTTTCTTTTCCATTTTATACTTTTGTTGGATGTAACTGGGACCCTGTGTACACGGTTTCGTTCCACAATATGTACCACATGTGGTGCAAATGACAAACAAGGAAACTGTTGACTTTGACTAAAAACTTGTTGACTTTCCAAGCTGTGCACCTTCACCTCACAGTCTGCACTCTGTAACTGGACCCAAAGGTTCTGTGGTACAACCCGGCCTGCTGCACCCACCACACACGGAGACAACTCCATGCTGTGGAGCTGCACTCAGGATGAGTCCCGTGGAGACGGGTTCTGGTATTTTTATATAAAAACACACAAAGATGGAGAAATCAGTCCTTGGTCTCTGAGCTCAAGAACCAGACAGACTAAATCCACTACAGTCCTGTAAATAAAAATTATTTACTTTGGTTAAAAACATTTGTTTTATTGACCATTTTTCATCGAGGCAAACCGGTTTGAAAGCCGTTCAGTGGAAATGAAAATAAAGGTTTGCAGTAAAGCGTAAAACAGTGTGAACAGAGCCTGAAGACACTGAAATCCAGACGAATAACTTGGAGAAAAGGACCAATCAGAAGAAGTCTTCTGGGGAGCTGGAGGGCAGCTCTGAGCTGGTCAGACCCACAGACCTACAGGAGGGGGACCTGATGTCGACGGTATTAGAATATTAACGAGTCCAACTCTTCTCTTCCTGCACTCGTTGGACTCTCAGCAGTTTGATCAGACCAAGTGTGGTCTGATATTCAAAGTAACGCCTGGAAAACGGGTCCGGGTCCTATTTTTCTCATCTTCTAACGAGGATTTCATGACATCATTTGAAAGAGAAAACCTCAAACCAGATTTATATTTCAGCATTTCCCAGCTGGAGTTGAACGCATCTCATTAGTTTTTGGTTCTGCTCAGAAACGTGCTTCAAAACGTCCTTTAGGATTAAATTTCAGACATTTCCTTACAGAAGGAAATACATTGAAATACATTGAAGGTATTTCTTCATCATGTTTTGATAAAATCCAGTCATCTCAAATAGAGCACCTTGTGACCCGATCCTCGGGTCGACATGACCGGTTCCATTTATAGTTCCTTAAAAACGTTGGTTACGTATTGTAACCCCAGATTCTATGAGTGTAAGCGTAGCCCTTTGAAAGCTACGCCAATTGGGTTTATTCCTTCGCGCTTCGCGCCACACTGAAGGGATAAACCCAATTAGCGTAGCTTTTAAAGGGCGGAGCTTACACGAAATAGAACTGTCCCAACAGCAAAATAATTAATAAACACATTGGTAAGTTAAATACAGCAGTCCCTCACTACTCCGTGGTTCAACTTTTGCAGACTTGTTCTTTCGCGGTTTTTCAAAGTGAGATGAGACACATTGGCTGATTGATGGATGAGCCACACGAGCAGCATGCGTTGCTTATTTAAAATATTACAGTATTTAAATTTAAAATGTTTATTTACACCGAAGGAGGAAGATTGGGAGCAACAGGTGATGCGTGTGACTGCAGCCCGGCAGAGAGAGATCATGACATTCTGTGCTCTTTTGCAGCGTTTAGAGTTTAGAAACATTGTTTGAAACATTGCAAGTGGGGAGTGGTGTCGCAGTCAGAACTTTAATTATTTAAAGAGACAAACTGACCGGTGAAACTGAAATACATTTTTATCTTACTATTAGGGGTGCAGGATTTTTTTTAATTTTATTTTTTTAAGAATCTTGATTCTTAGTCCTGGCGATTCAGAATCGATTCTAAAAGCCCCCAAATTATTATGTTTTTTTTTTTACATTCAAACCCAAAAGATAAAGAAAATAAAACCATATTTCATAGTATATGAAAGAATACATAAAATGAAAGGTGGCAGAAAGAAGCAATCTGACCCGAACCAGTGACCTCCAGGACCCGATAAGGATAAAGCGGGTAAAGATGATGGATAATAATAATAATAATAATAATAATAATAATAATGAATTCCATTTATAATGCACTTTTCATTAATAACAATCTCAAAGATAGATGGCTTTTGTTGAAAAGATTTACCAAACAAATATTTTAAACAAAATCCATCCATACACATTTGAAACATGGATGAATGCAATATGATTTTGAAGTCTATTTTATTTTGAGTTAAATGTTTATGCTGAAATCTTTGTTTACGTTTGTATTTTGAATTATTTGTGAAGGACTGGAGACATGTCCAGGGTGTCCCCTGCCTCTCGCACAGTGACTGCTGGATATAGGCACCAGTGACCTCCGGGACCCGATTAAAGCTGCTGCATTCTATTCATATACCCATCTGCTGTATTTATACTGTATTATTTGACATTGTGCTGGTGAAGATTCTCAGTCGTCCAGGACATGATAAAATCAAACAAGGCGTTCAATACAAGATCAACTGGACTTTATTTGTTACAGAAGACGTTTCGACCTCTATCCAGAGGAATTCATCAAATCAAATTTGAATTGATGAATTCCTCTGGATAGAGGTCGAAACGTAACAAATAAAGTCCAGTTGATCTTGTATTGAACGCCTTGTTTGACATTGTTAATGTTTGCTACAAGCATACATTATTGTTTTAAATAAATGTTTTATTTGTTTACATTATTGTTGAATCTTTTCATGATTTCAATTGAAAATCGATTCTGAATCAAAAATCGATCCTGGAATGAAAATCTTTTTAGAATCGAATCGATTCTCCAGACACAGAGATTTGCACCCCTACTAACTATATATAATCTTACTTTAATGTGTGATTATTTGTATTCTTTATATTTTATATGGCATCTTATATCAAAGGGCAGCACGGTGGCACAACTGGTAGAGCTGCTGCCTCTCAGCGAGCAGGTCCCTGGTTCAAATCCCGGTCCGGGGGTCTTTCTGGGTGGAGTTTGCATGTTCTCTCCGTGCATGCGTGGGTTTTCTCCGGGTACTCCGGTTTCCTCCCACAGACCAAAAACATGCATGTTAGGCTGATTGGTAACTCTTCTCTAGGTGAGAGAGTGAATGGTTGTTTGTCTCTATGTGTCCCTGTGATGGACTTGCGACCCGTCCAGGGTGTACCCCGCCCCTCGCACAGTGATTGCCGGACATGGACACCGGCGACCCCCGTGACCCAAAATGGAAGAAGCGGGTAAAAGATAATGGATGGATGGATCTTATATCAAAATTTTATGTGATAGAAAAGAGAAGACAGATTTTTTTGTTCCGGAGAGGTTGTTTCTGGTAGGAAGGATTTCTTAGTTTCACGCCTACATTTCTCAACAGACAAATACACCGGTACCTGAACATATGAGAACGAGGGATTCTTGGCCAAAAGCTGGTCATGCAGTAAGAAGCTTTGAAGAAAATGGTTGACACTGAGGCTTCGGTGCCATTTTAATCGACGCCGCCTCGTGCACCAAAATGGCTGAGCGCTGAATTTTGTATTTCACATGTGCGTAAAATAAACCTTTTAAGTGAGCAATGGATTCCTCCAGAGCCTGCGTCAGACCGTTTTGAACACACTTTAATTAACAAAACCAAACGGACTGACCGGAAACAAAAAGATTAAATTTGGATCAACCTGAAACACCGTGAAAGAACTGCTACAACGTCGTGTGTTGGCGTCTCCAGCAGTCTCAGCTCAGTGAGAAACAAAGAGACGGCCTAAATCAGTAAAAAAATATTTTATTGTTTAATCGAAAAAATCGGTTTTAAAATCAAAACTTTTCTCAATAAACAGGGAGAATATGATGAAAGTACAGGAGCTCCTTCCTGTTGTACTTCAAATAAAAACACCAAGTTGTACAAAGTTAAATGACTGCAAGAATTCAGAAGAAAAAAAAACGAGAGCTGAGAGATGATCAGCTCAAAATAAAACGAGTTCACTTTTTCTTTACACCTGCAGCTACAGATTGTACTTGCAGAGAAAAATGATGGTTCCACCTGGGTCCAGCTGGTTGTAACTGGTTTTAACAGGTTACAACTGATTCTAACTAGTTCCAGCTCGTCCTAATTGGCTCTAACTGGTTCAATTTGGTTCTAGCAGAATCCAATCTTATCGTTTTAATTAAAATCTAATTTGAACAAACTAAAATATAAACGAAGCTGACAGAGAATTTAGGGTAAATAATAAAAATTTAAAAAAAGTTTACCAAACTAACACTTGTGATGTTCTCCAATTTAAGCAAAAATCTAACAAAAGCAAACTTTAAACTGAACAAAAGTCCCCGTTTTTCATCAGAACTTTATGTCGGAGCACACAATCTGTCCTGAAGGCATCCACCCCTCAAACAAAAACAAACGTATTTAATGAAAGAAAACCTGCATTTTATCAAATAACCCCGAGTGAAATTAAAACACGTCTTTTACAACAATTTACAAAGAACAAAAATAATTTGACTCCAAATGTTGAATTTTAGTTCTTCAGTTTCAGGTCACACAAAGTATTTTGACTCAAACTGCAAACAAATACAGGTAGTCCCCGGGTTATGACGGTCTCGAGTTACGACGTTTCGCGGTTACGAACGCCTCCCATTGAAAAGCATTGTTTCAAGTTACGTGGTTTATGCGCCTTTACACCAGAAAATACGGTACAGAAACAAAACTTACAGGAGAAACGAAACTTACAGGAGGGAGCAGGAGGGAGGGAGGGAGGAGCTTGACGCGCTGGAAAACTTCTGGAAACTTACAGGAGACCTCAGGCAGACTGGAGCAGAGGAGGTCAGGACGGGCTAATATGCTAAATATGCTAACTCTGGACCGCGTGTGGAAATACAGGAGACCTTATTGTTTTGAGCGGAGGTTTATGAGGCAGACAGGCTACAGCTGAGCAACAAGCTTTTTTTCGCTGTGGACCACGTGAAGCTAAAGGAGCTCGGAGGTGTACGAGCTAACATGCTAACAGACGGAGGAAGTGACCAGCTCCCAGTAAGAAATTAACTCTTTTTTTCCTTCATTATGGCTCCAAATGTATGTTTTTTTTAATAAATATGTAGGGTAATGTGTTAAGTGCTTGGTAAAAATACAGTACTGTACGTATGAGGTGCCATTTGGACGTATTTTCCGACTTACGACGATTTCCGTGTTACGAACGGGCGTAGGAACGGAACTGCGTCGTAACTCGGGGAGTACCTGTATATAAAATATAAAAACCTGAAAAGGTCGTCCAGCAAGTGTCGACTTCTTGTTGTCTAAAGCCTAAAACAGAGTGAACTTTTCACCTGCTGTGGATTTTTGCAGATACGTCACAAATTGGGAAAATCTCAACTTTAACCAAGTCAAAATGGCTGACCCAATGGATAAATCCTCTCAGAAAAATTATTGAGCCTTTTTTTCTGGTTTTGTCCAAGTGTTTTCTGTAAACACGTGGTCAGCCTAGATTTTCTCATCTGAGTGACTCTTCACATGTAACGCTAATTTACCACTTTGGCTGAAACTTTTCCCACATGTTTCACAGACGTACGACTTCTCACTTGTGTGTGTTCTCATGTGAGCCATGAGGGTACGATTCTCAGAGAAACACCTCCCACAAGTGCTGCAGGAGAAGGGTTTCTCACCTGTGTGAACTCTCAGGTGCACTGTCAGATTGCGGCTGTCAGTGAAACTCTTCCCACATGTTTTACATGAGTACGGCCTCTCACCTGTGTGGGTTCTGATGTGGGAATTTAAACTACGGTTCTCGCTGAAACTTCTCCCACAGATTTTGCATGGATAGGGCTTCTCACCAGTGTGCGTTCTCATGTGGATCGTTAGGTGACAACTTCTGCTGAAACTTTTTGCACAAATTTTACAAGAAAAGGGTTTCTCACCCGTATGAATTCTGGCATGGACGGCTAACTCATCACTTCTCTTGAACGTTTTCTTACACATTGCGCAGGAGTATGGTCTCTCTCCGGTGTGAGCCCTCATGTGGGCAGACAAACCACCGCTCTGAATAAAACACTTCCCACAGAAGTCACAACGGTAGGGCTTCTCACCTGTGTGAGTCCTCATGTGAATGGTCAAATGGCCCCCGGAGGTGAAAGACTTTCCACAGGTAGTGCAGATAAAGGTCTTTTCACCTGCGTGGATCTTCATGTGGAAGGTCAGATTGCTGAGCTGGCTGAAAAGTTTACCGCAGGTTTTACAGGAGTATGGCTTCAGTCCGGTGTGGGTTCTCATGTGGACCAGCAGGTTGTTGTATCTTATAAAACTCTTCCCGCAGGTGTTGCAGGAGAATGGTCTCTCACCTGTGTGGGTTTTCCGATGAGCCCTCATGTTGTAGCTCTGAGTGAAAACTTTTCCACAAATGTCACATTTCAGAGGATTTTCAGCATCACCTCTGCTCGTTCCTGGATTTTCCTGATCCAGTCCTTCCTGAGTCTGGTTCACAGGCTCAACAGAATTCTGAGGGAGTAGTCGGCCCCTGCATGGTTCTGGTTCCCCATCGTTACTGTCATCATAGTCAACAGTCACCATAAAGGTATCAGACTCCTTCAGTTCCGGTTCCTCTTCCTCCTGACTGATGCAGAGTTCTGCATCTTCTTCTTTGACCTGTGGAGAATCTGGTTCCTCCTCATTACCTTCCACCTGCAGAGGTTCTGGTTTCTCCTGGTCCAGACCTGAACTCATGTCCAGATTACAGAGTTGGACGTCCTGCTGGCAGATGCAACACCGTGGAAGAGCTGAAAGGATAAGGAAAAACATGTTCATTATTGGGTTCCACAAGAAAACTTCATTTCATCGATCCATCCATTGTCTTTACTCGCTACTTCCTTTTTGGGTCGCTGGGGTCACCGGTGCCCATCTGAAATACACATTTTGTTTTATCTAGGTGGGGTTCTACAGAACCAGCCAGTGCTGGTCCGGCCTGCAGTGGGACAATGATGTGCTTTCATTATTTAGAAAAATATTCATTCAACCTTTATTTAGGCAGGTTAATCTCATTGAGCATCGAGGACTCATTTACAAGAGAGACCTGTCTACAAACTAAAGAATGATGACAACAGCGACAGTAGATTTTCTTTGAACAATCAACAATAAACAAAAGAGAGAAATACAGATTTTTATTTTTGGTTTTTAAACAAGTTAAAACCAAGATATCAAAGCAGCAAAAACAGACTGATTATAAGGTAGATGTAGAAAATCAAAAACAGGAACATGTCTGCATTGGTTTTTGCCAGGATTCCAACAGATTCTTAAAGGTGCAGTCTGCAGTAATATATTTTTAACATATTTCTTCACTCTGTCACTATCTCCTGACAGACTGATGTTAGACAAAGTAATCTCTGAAAAAAACTATAGTCCCCTTGCTTCTCCAGGTGGTAAATAAGCATTTCTAAAAAGCCACAGTGACCCGCCGTTAACCAGCCAATAAAAACAGAGCTTCTCACTTCTCACGCTCCTAACCCACACCCCCCGCCTGCAGCCCCCGCGGCCGCGCAGGTTCTCGTTGAAATAATTGCAAAGCGATGCAAAACTGTTTTGTATGTGACACAAATGTATTAAATTCCCCTTCTTCATCCCTGATCTGGACTTTTCTTTTGTTTTTTTGCCAAAAGTCAAGTGATCGCTTCCTCCTCCGCTGAGTCATGACAGAAACATTGAGGAAATGAATGAATTTGTCACGAGCGAATTAAACTCTGGTTCAACGTGGCTGCAAGAGATTCTGCAGATTTCATGGTGTTCTGGTGTACTGGACCAGCGCTCCGTGTTTTTATTTTATTTTTTAGAACGTTTTATTAACATATAAACACAGAACTTCGCAGCGGCTGACAGGACATGCAGTGGAGGCGGAGCATTCGGAAGCAGAGCTGAATTTCACTGAGAGCAAGAGGGAGCAGAGCCATATATGGCTCTGAGGGGGAGGGACCAGAAACGTGTCTCTGTTCAAAATTTTCCTAAGTTCCAGCGTGTTCCAGAAATTACATATTGCACCTTTAAAACCATTTAGAGAGGTCAAGGTCGAGAGCTTCAGATCTTTTTGCAAGATATTCCAGGAAACAGGAGCAGAATAGAAGGTCCTTTTGTCTAGTTCAGTCCTCACTGAGGGAACACTGCAGGTAATCATGTCCTGAGAGCGCACACTGTAGCTGCACTCACACAGAGACATGTATGAGGAGATGTATGAGGGCAGCAGACCAAGAAGTGATTTAAAGATGAAAATGTACCAGTGGAAGAGTCTGTGTGAGGTTAATGATGTCCAGTTAACCAGTGAATACAGGGTGCAGTGGTGGGTACGATAATCACAACCAGTTATGAATCTTAGTGCACCATGATAGACAACATCCAACATCTGCAGGGTGCTTGTAGGAGCATTCATGTAGATAATGTCACCATAATCAATGGAGGGAAGGAAAGTCACAGATACAAGACGTTTCCTAACATTCAGTGTTAGACATGATCCGTTTCTGAAAAAGAAACCCAGTTTAACTTTCAGTTTCTTTACTAGGTTTTCCACGTGTAATTTAAAAGAGAGATGCAAATCGACCAGGATACCCAAATATTTATAGGAATCAACAAACTTAATAGGGACACATTTGAGGATAAAATCAGAGAAAGAACTGCTGGAACCGCCTTCCTATTTTAAAAAAAACATCCCTTTGGTTTTTTCAGCATTTAGTACAAGTTTGAGACGGAACAAATCTGACTGGATGATGTCAAAAGCGGATTGCAGTAACTGGAAAGCCTTAGCAACTGTTTTAGCTCGGCAATAAACAGCTATATCATCAGCATAGAAATGTAAGGATGCATCAGGGATGCTCTGACCTACATTACCTATGTACCATATTTTCCGGACTATAGGTCGCGGCTTTTTATCATTTTTTCATGGCCTGCGACCTATATATGGCGTTTTATAAAATAAGCTGATTTGCAATCATTTATTAACAAAAATTAAACTGAGACACACTCTTACAATAATGTCAGCTAACAAATATATTTTTTTAGGTGTTTAACCTGCTAAAATTATTCATTTATTAAAGAAAAGTTCAGCTCAGACACATATTTGCTATAATTTTTTATCAAACAATTAATTGTTTTTAAGTGTTAATCTTCTTAAAAGCCTTGCTGTGCGCTCCTGTGGAAGAGACATTTGCAGCAGCGCTAAACACTGTCCACATTTTGACGTAGGTGCGACCTATATTCAGGTGCGACCTATAGTCCAAAACATACAGTAGATTGTAAAGAGGGTTGGTCCTAAGACTGAGCCTTGTGGTACACTATTTTTAACCGTTAAATAACTAGAAGAAGTACCGTTATGTTGAACACATTGCCTCCGATCGGAAAGATACTGTAGTTAGAAAACCAACCAATGGTGTGATCTGAAAAACCGATTTCTGAGAGCTTATGACACAAGATGTTATGATCCACAGTGTCAAAAGCTTCAGACAGGTCTAAGAAAAGTGCAGCACAATAGTCCTTAGCATCCAATGCTTCAACAACGTCATTAAGAACCTTCAGAGAAGCAGTTGTTGTGCTGTGTTGTTTCCTGAAACCAGATTGATGGAGAGGTAAGATGTTAAATGAGTCCAGATAATTTTTGATTGAAGTTTATCAATTTTTCTAGAACCTTGGCTAAAATGCAGAGTTTAGAGATCGGTCGATAATTGTTCAGTGAGGTGGGGTCACCTCCCTTCAGCAAAGGAAGAACAAAGGCTGTTTTCCAAGCATCCGCAATGGTGTTTTGTCTTATGGACAGATTAAAGATGTAGGTCACAGGGACTGTGATGATATGAGCAGCCAGCCTTAAGAAGTAAGGTGGAAGTTCATCTAGACCTGCAGATTTTTTAGGATCAAGACCTTTTAACAGTTATACACCATTTATTTGAATCAGAAGCAATATTTACTTTATTTTGAACTACCGGTAAGTAATTTTGTTTTTAAATCATTCAACCTTTATTTATACAAGTTAATACCACTGAGCCTCAGGAACTAATTTACAAGAGATCTGATTTTAACAAAGAGTGATGACAACAAAGACAACAGTGGACAATCATAAAAAGCATACAAATTGAGAAGAACAAATAAAGAAAATGGTATTTAAAAAACGAAATGAAAACAGCTAGATTATAAGGCGGTGTAGAAAACTAAAAACAGGAACATGTCTGCATTGGTTTTTGCCATGAACTTAAATGTTTGAAGCCACTTAAAGAGGTCAAGGTCGAGATCTTCAGATCTTTTTGTAAGATATTCCATGAAGCAGGAGCAGAGTTAGCCTGGCCCTCGCCATTCCTACGCAGCTCCGCTCAATTCTCATTTCCCTTCACTGCTGGGTCTGGGACTTGTCCCATAGACAAGGATATCTCCGGTAGATTTTTGACCGGACCAATCAGAGAACAGAAGGCGGAGTTTTGAACGACGTCGACTGACGTCGTCATTCAAAATGGCTGCCGCCACGAAGGAATTTTCAATAAAACAAGGTAAAAAACTATTATTTCTCTGCTGATAAAAAATGTATTTCTTAGCTGACGTTATATCAGAAGTGTTCCTGAGCAATCAGAGAGCAGAAGGCGGAGTTTTGAACGACGTCGACTGACGTCGTCATTCAAAATGGCTGCCGCCACGAAGGAATTTTCAATAAAACAAGGTAAACTATTATTTCTCTGCTGATAAAAAATATATTTCTTAGCTGACGTTATATCAGAAGTGTTCCTGAGCTTAACAGTTCCTAAATCAATTCACGAAATGGTCAAATCTGCTGGATTTAAATAGTTTCGGTTTGACATTTTCCAAACAGCCTCGGGTGCGCTACGAAAATAAATGATAAAAAATCGAATTTTATCTCAAATGTTTCATCTAGGCCAACAGTCAGTAAATTAGAGACATATAATTACACACTGGTAGCAGAAAAAATATCCACCGAGTGGTTTCTGAGCTTTTTATCTGAATAGCCTGGACCTCGCCAGGCTAAACTAACAAAACTCCGCCTTCTGTTCTCTGATTGGTCCATTCAAAAATCTAACGGAGAAATCGTTGTCTATGGGAGAGATGCCAGACCCTAGTACAAAGCGAAGTGAAGGACATGGGTCTGGTATCAACCAGGCTAGAGCAGAGTAGGAGAAGGCCCTTTTGTCTAGTTCAGTCCTCACTGAGGGAACACTGCAGGTAATCATGTCCTGAGAGCGCACGCTGTAGCTGCACTCACACAGAGACATGTAGGAGGAGATGTATGAAGGCAGCAGACCAAGAAGTGATTTAAAAATGAAAATGTACCAGTGGAAGAGTCTGTGTGAAGTTAATGATGTCCAGTACAGATATTAATTATTAGATTAATGCAGATATAAATAAACAAACATGTTGATGTGTCCACAATGATCTATTTAACTCAACACATTTAAAATTCAATTGACTTTTTTTTTTAAACAGCAATGTTTCCCCTAGATTACTTGCCTTGGAAAGGTGCTCGTCTCTTCAGGGTTTATGTCTTCAGAGAGAGAGAAAGCGGAGAGTGGGATTTGGTTATCACAGCGCTATGTTAGTGGTGGCAGTTGTCGACCAGGGGGCGGGGGGATGAGGTAGCGGAGCACTGCGTTTGTATTGCATACAGTTTGGAGTCTAAAGGCTTCCACATACCCGGGCATACTATTGCCCCTTTTCCATTAGTAAGGGTATGGTAGGGCTGGGCCATATCATATTGTTCCCGTTAAAGACCGTGTAAAGTGAAATTAAATGTGTGTTTTTAGTTTGTCACATGGCATAAATATGTGTTATTAATCACCCATATAAATCTGACTGATTAAAAACATTGTTTACCTTATAAAATTAAGTCTCAAAAATCATGAAAAAACATGATTTTGCCTTGCCCTGGAACGCTGGGGGCGTGTCAGTGCGTGGGCGTGGTTTCAGCGCAGCTGCGCTCGTGTCCTGCTCCTGAGCTGACTGTGGAGAGGCAGACAGCAGAGCCAGTAAACCTGCTCTGTTTTTATCTGAGTTCTGTCTGTAACAGCAGCTACTTTTTCCAAGAGTTACGCTGTTTTTGTAAATAGTTTTCTTGTGTGTTTTTAATCTGGAATGAATAAAAAAAATAAAAAAAAGAGTTGTACCATGCAGGAATTGAACCCGTGGAGTTTGGGACGGAAGGCAAACGCTTTATCCATTGACCTATCCAGGCACTACAGATACTCGGTATAAAACCACGCGGTATAAAAACATGTTATGATTTGTACGGGTGCCCTGACCATTGCGACATCCAGGGAAGATGCACGAACGAGGCATAATTGATTAGCTAGCTAACAATGAACAAAATATCTATGCTATTGCTATCTGATGCTATCTGCGATTCGCGAGTGAACGGCTCCACCGAGGTGAATTTATACGGCTGGAGCTGCAGGGGGTGGGGCTATACTAATGAGGACCGCGTGACGAAACGCGGTCCCGTTTAAACCACGCCTAAAAAATCCTGAAAAAGACATATCTTTATACACAGTTTCATCTATAACTCCAAAATTAATTGAGCTACAATTTTGAGACTTTTTACTCATTTACAAGATTAAAATTATGACATTTATAATGTTTATTGAAGAAAATGTTGAAATTCACTTTACACGGTCTTTAATACCGGTAAAAAAAGCTTGCCCGGGCAAAAAAGTTATATCATGATATGCTAATTTCATGACGTAAAACGTCAGGGCGCCCCGCCCCCTAACAACTGAGCGCTTCAAACAACCAAACCGAACTGCGCACCTCCCTCCAACTGTCTGTACTGGTGTAACGCTAATTAAGTACGTGCAATACTAGCTAGCTAAAATAATAAAAACAAACAACGCGTGTCTCAGCTTGTCTCCATCCAGCTCTAAACTGCAGGTACAGACAGCTC
This sequence comes from Garcialebias charrua, assembly GCA_038048925.1. Taxonomy (NCBI): domain Eukaryota; kingdom Metazoa; phylum Chordata; class Actinopteri; order Cyprinodontiformes; family Rivulidae; genus Garcialebias; species Garcialebias charrua. The sequence goes on from JBBPBX010001479.1 coordinate 68,114, forward strand.
GTCCCCCCCACCCCTCTCTGATCTTTCGCTGCGGGCTGTGTCTCCCTCGCTCTAAACTGTCGGTACAAACACGCGCTGCTCAACTGTCTCTTGAGTTCCACAGTCGGTCCACGGACCAAGGGCCTGTTTACACGACGCATATTTTGAGTGTAACCGCTACTTTCTCTTTGCGACTTTGCTTATCGCCTACACGACGCTGCTGGCCCCCCTCGATGACTCCGATACTTTTCTGACCCTGCTCTCAAGGTGGAAGTTTTTCGCAGACCCCCCGTTGATAATGTAAACATCTCCCGTGGAGCTTTTATTTGAACACATGCACGCAGCACGCACGCGCAGACAGCCGGCATTTTAACAATGGCGGTGGACTGGACAGTGGACACACGCACCACTTTCTGAACTATAGCTGATGGAATATATTTTGATTCTCATATTTAATTATTCTACACCTTACCTGCATCTGTGTTGGAAGAGAGCCAGCTGCCTGGATCCAGTTGTCTGTTAACGAGGCAGTCGGACATTTCACGTGTCACGCTGCACTATAACATACTAAATGTGCTATATATTAACAGTTTAACAATAATAAACAGTATTTATGTTAGCGTGGGAGATATTTAAATTTATCTGAGCTAAATGAAGCTATCTGGACTCGTTACGTCATGCCTAACATGCTGCTGAAAATGAAGACACCAGGTTGATTTTTTATTTATTTGTTTATTCAACACCACAAACTCATGTCACAAACACTGAGAATTAAATTGAACACTTTTAAAAACACGTTAACCGAACTTTAATGAACTGGACTCTGTTGTTCATCCTGGTGGAAACTGGACCCACATCCGAACCGCCGGTCCGCTTCGTGGAACAGCTTCGACCTCGCAGGAAAAAAATAAAAATAAAACCTCAGTTGGTTGTTCTGTGATCGAACTAAACACAAGGAAACATTATTAAGAACATGGTTTACCTTGTAGCGCTGCTGTAAATCAGCTGATTCTCACGGAGTAAAGTCAGACATGTTGACTCGGTTCCGGTCCAGTCAGCAACTGGTGTGCAGCTTGTAGCGGTCCCACTTGGTGTCAAATCTGTTGACTCTTATCCAAATTCCAGCTTTAACTTGTTGTTAACTTGTTGACAACAACTTGTAGTAGCTGAACTTTTAGCCAGAGAGGAAAACAGGCTGCCTCGTGTGCTCTGTTTACCCCAGGCTGCACACATGCGCAGTGGTGAAGGTTCCAAAAATCACAGCGCCATCTAATGGCCCAGCATGGTAACTACAGTAAATTCATGAGTACGGGGGGTGGGGGGGAGAGAGTCGTATCCACAGAATTTGCCCATGTCAACGCAAAACTTTCAACCTAATTAACATACCCAAAAGTTGCGTTTCCCCCACACAGTGTCCATGTAAACAGGGCCCAAGAGGCAGGTGATCAGAGACAGATCAGTCAGAAAAATGAATCATTCCTGCAGGAACAGATGAAATACCAACAAGCTTCAGGGTCAGCTGATCACCTTGTTACAAGTTCTGGAAGTTCTAGCTCATTTAAAGACAACATATATTTTGTTGTAGGTTACATTTATGCTCAACAGATCTTATGCTTAATTTTATTTAGTTATTTTGGAAACTACACCTGCACTTTAGTTTTTGTTGTGGATTATGTTGATCTATATTTTGTGCAGACTTTTTCAATCTAAATAACAGATCATTTTTATTTTATTTTTTTTATACTTAGAGACTGAATACTTTACTAAATAAAGTAATTTCAGTAAAATTACCCCTTGTTTTTTAAAATTTTATATAATACTGCAAAGCAACATGTTAAGTTAATTTTGTCAAATAAATAAATTTGATTTTTTCTTTTTGTTATATCACGAAATTTATCATTATCGTGATAATGCTCTGAAATATCACAATATAATTTTTGAGCCATATCGCCCACCCTTAGGGTACGGCCCAACTGGACCCGACTCAGCTCGGTTCCAAGGCTTTTCCTTTAGTAACGTTACGTAGAACCTGTCTCTAATTTCTAGAACCTGAACATAGCTCTCTGCATTAATGGTGCCTTTCCAGACATGCAAGCTGCCCATGCCACAAGCGCTCATGCAACCCCATACCATCAGTGATGCAGGCTTCTGAACGGAGCGTTGATAACAACTTGGACTATCCTTGTCCTCTCTGGTCCGGATGACATGGCGTCCCAGTGTTCCATAAAGAACTTCAAATGGTGACTCATCTGACACAGAACAGTCTTCCATTTTGCCACACTCCATTTTAAATGACCCCTGGCCCAGTGCAAATGTCTGAGCTTGTGGAGCTTGATTAGAAATGGCTTCCTCTTTGCATCTCAGCGTGACCGCAGCAGAAGTGAGAGGCAGTCTCAGAAGGATCAACCCTCATAAAGCAACCGGACCAGACAACATCCCAGGGAAAGTTCTGAAGGAATGTGCGGACCAGCTCTGTGAGGTGCTGGCTGACATCTTCACCACCTCACTTGCACTGGAGTCAGTTCCCACCTGCCTGAAGACCGCGACCATCATCCCAGTCCCAAAGAGCTCCACAGTGACTGGTCTGAATGACTATAGACCGGTGGCCCTCACCCCGATAGTCGCTAAATGTTTTGAGAAACTGGTCATGTCCCACATCAAGGCAACCGTCAACATCAACGAGGACCCTCATCAATATGCATACCGCGAGAACCGATCAACAGAGGACGCCATCTCCTCTGTGGTCCACACTGCTCTCACCCACCTGGATCAGAAGGACTCATACGTGCGTCTGCTCTTTGTGGACTTCACATCTGCCTTCAACACCATGATCCCCCAAACTCTGATAGACAAACTATCTACACTTGGACTAAGCCCCTCTATTTGTAACTGGGTACTAGACTTCTTAACAAACAGACCACAGTCCGTGAAGATCCACAACTTCTCCTCCTCCACCATAACCCTCAGCACTGGCTCTCCTCAAGGATGTGTGCTGAGCCCTCTTCTGTTCACTCTGCTCACATATGATTGTACAGCCACACATCCAGGCTGTCATATTGTTAAGTTTGCAGATGATACAGCGGTGGTGGGATGCATCACAAACAATGATGAGTCCAGCTACAGACAGGAGGTGGAACACCTGGAGAGCTGGTGCAAAGAGAATAATCTTCACATGAATGTGAAGAAGACAAAGGAGATGATTGTGGACTTCAGAAGGAACAAACACACCCACGCCCCACTGAAAATAGGTGGATCTGCAGTGGAAGTGGTCTCCAGCTACAAATACTTGGGTGTACACTTGAATGATAACCTCAGCTGGAGCAACAACACCACCAGCCTGATCAAGAAAGGTCATCAGAGACTCTACTTCCTCAGACGACTGAGACGTGCTGGTCTGAGCAGCCCAGTTCTCACCTCGTTCTACAGGTGTGCAGTGGAGAGCGTCCTGTGCTCCAGCATCAACGTGTGGCATGGAGGCTGCACAGTTGCAGAGAGGAAAGCTCTACAGAGAGTGGTGAAGGCTGCACAGAAGATGTTGGAGTCAGTCTCCCCACCATCACAGACATTTACACCTCCAGATGCAGGAAAAGAGCCACCTGCATCATGAAAGACCTCACTCACCCAGCACACACACTCTTTGCCCCACTCCCCTCAGGACGGAGGTTGAGGAGCATCAAATGTAGAACCACTAGACTGAGGAACAGCTTCTACCCTGAGGCTGTTAGACTCATGAATAAATAAATAATAAGAATAAACACTGCAAAATATCACATCATGCTGATGCTGATCTGTTTTCTTGTTGCTGTGTTCATCTGTGACCATCTGCTCATACAGACTCATGTTCGTGCTGCTGTTTGTAATGATGTTTTTCTATTACATTAGGGCTTAGTGTATTACTAGTTGATGTTTTTCTTAGTTATATCCTAGATGTTATTACTGTTTTTCTCTTACATTTTGTTGTTGGATGTAACTGGGACCCTGTGTACATAATCTCGTTTTCATCACATGTACCACATGCGGTGCAAATGACAATAAAGACTCTCTGACTCTCTGCACTGTAGAGTTTCAGCTGGCAACGGCGGATGGCACGGTGGATTGTGTTCACTGACAATGCTTTCTGGAAGTATTCCTGAGCCCATTCTGTTATTTCCTTGACAGTGGCATTCCTGTTTGAGGTGCAGTGACGTTTAAGGGCCCGGAGATCACGAGCATCCAGTAGAGTTTTACGGCCTTGACCCTTACGCACAGCGATTGTTCCAGATTCTCTGAATCTTTTGATGATGTTATGCACGGTTGATGATGATAACTTAAAAGTCTTTGCTATTTTACGCTGGGTAACACCATTCTGGTATTGCTGCACTATCTTTCTGCACAACAATGGTGGAATTGGTGATCCTCTTACCATCTTGGCTTCTGAGAGACACTGACACTCTGAGAAGCTCTTTTTATACCAATCATGTTGTCAATTGACCTAATTAGTGTTAATTGGTCTTCCAGCTGTTCGTTATATGCTCAATTTCCTTTTTCCAGCCACTTATTGCTACTTGTCCCAACTTTTTTGGGATTTGTTGACACTGTGAAATTTTGAATCAACATATTTTTCCTTTAAAATGTTACATTTACTCAGATTAAACTTTTGATCTGTCATCTATGTTCTATTATGAATAAAATATTGACATTTGCCATCTCCACATCATTGCATTCAGTTTTTATTCACAATTTGTTTAGTGTCCCAACTTTTTGGGAATCCGTTTTGTACACTGTGTCAGTTTTCTCGTTTTGTTTTATAAATCAGAGGCGCTGTATGAACATAGTCGTTGTCATGACAAATGTGTTGTAGGCCCATCAGCAAACGGTGTTTAACCCGCAGACCTCAGATAAGACGCTGCAGCTCCTACCTGTTGTGTGCAGGTGTGTCTGAGGTTTCCAGGTGATGTCCAGCAGTCTGCGCTGACGATCGATCTCTTCCTCGTACTGGACGATGGTTTTTTCAAACTCTGTGAATATTTCTTCAGCAGCAGCAGTTAGTCGCTCGCTGATAAACTCTCTCAGAGACTGAACTGACGACATTGCTGCTGCACACATTCAAACATTCACCTCTCACTCACACACACATGAACAACAAACAAGAAAAGCTAACGCTGTTAGCGCCTGCTCCACTTCCGGTGGTGTCTCACTGTGACGCTCCGACAGCAAAGTGTATCTCAGCAAATCTGTTCTGCCATGAAGTTGGACTTTACCGATTTTTAACGAAATAAAAAATAAAACATTTTTAAAAGCCTTACAGTTTTGTTATGCCGATCATTGACTGCTTGAGTTAAACAAAATAATCCTTCATGAAGACTTTGAAGACTTTTCTTTTTAAGCAAGCCTATTCTGCCTCCACATGATTCTGTCTTTAATCTTAGTTGATTTTATTATTGATTTTACTTGATTTTATCACTTGTTTTATTTGATTTTTGCTTTGTTGCACTTCGTAGCACTTTGAGATTTTTATTAATGAAAAGTGCGGTATAAATTGAATTCATCATGATATTTTTTGATTTTCTACATCTGCCTTCTGTCTGTTTTGCTACTTTGATATATTTGTTTACAAAAAATTTAAATCTGTATTTCTCTCTTATGATTGTCTATTGTTGATTGTCCAAGGAAAATCTACTGTTGCTGTTGTCATCATCATTATTTGTTTGTAGACAGGTGTCTCTTGTAAATGAGTCCTTGAGGCTCAATGGGACTAACCTGTAGAAATAAATGTTGAATGAATTTCATGTAATGTTAGCGCTCAGAGTAGTGGCAATTTTAGCCTTTTTGGGGCACTCAAGTACCGCTAAACTTTAACTCAGCACCTCTGGGTTTGGGGTTCTGTTTATTTGCATTTTTTTCATTCAACCTTTATTTAGGCAGGTTAATCTCATTAAGCCTCGAGGACTCATTTACAAGAGACACATGTCTACAAACAAATAATGATGATGATGGCGCTGGCCGCAGAAGTGCGTTCATTCTGCTGTACTTTTGAGTTTCATTAAAATTTGTTTCATGATAAAAAAAAAAAAATCAAAAACATCGTCCCTCACCTTTTGGCGTGAGATAAGAAGTCTGTTTCAGATTCCAATACAAACACCAACATTAACCTCCACAAACCCTCAGACGGCTGAGACGAGCTGAGCAGTTCAGTCCTCACCTCCTTCTACAGGTGTGCAGTGGAGAGCATCCTGTGCTCCAGCATCAATGTGTGGCATGGAGGCTGCACAGCTGCAGAAAGAAAAGCTCTACAGAGAGTGGTGAAGGCTGCACAGAAGATGTTGGAGTCAGTCTCCCCACCATCACAGACATCTACACCTCCAGATGCAGGAAGAGTCACCTGCATCATGAAGGACCTCACTCACCCAGCACACAAGGAGGTTGTGGAGCATTAAGTGTAGAACCACTAGACTGAGGAACAGCTTCTACCCTGAGGCTGTTAGACTCATGAACGTCTAACCAGGATAATCACTGTAATGACACTTTAATTGGTGATATGTGACTTATCTGTGCTGCTGATCTCTTGCCTTTAAGCTGCTGAATTCATACCCATCTGCTCACAACAGACGCATGTTCACTATTATTATTTTTATTTACCCTTTATTTATCCAGGTAGTCTCATCGAGCCACGAGAACTCATTTTCAAGAGAGACCTGTTAGGGAGCAGATGGTGGGGGTTATTGCTCAGGGGCCCAGAGTGGGACGAATGAGGGTGGAGGCAGGTGTGGGTGTTTCACCTTTTCCACCCACATTTTGATGTTGACGGTACTGGGGCTTGAACTGGCGATCTTCCGATCACAGGCCCACCGGCTCTAACCTCTGTGCCACCATTCCCCACAAATTATTAGTGTTTAGTGAATATCTTAGATCTTTTAGTGTACCTGTATACTGTAAAGTTATGAATCTTAGTGTATCTTAGATCCTTATTCACCGTTTCTTTTTAAACTTTATATTTTTGCTATTTTTGTTGTAACTGGGACCTTGAGTACATAATTTTATTCCACCTCATGTACAACATTATGCCAATGAAAATTAAGAACCGTGAACTTGTTTTATTTATTCAACCTTTATTTAAACAGATAAGTCACGTTGAGCCTCGAAGACTCATTTACAAGTGAGACCTGTTGGACAGACAATACAAGTGGTGAAAAATGACACATAGGGTTTGGAGACAAAAAAAATCCTAACACATTTTTGACCTCTGCTTGAAGGTCAAAAATGTGGTAATGAAAAGAAATCCTGCACACAAGCACATAATGATGCCGACATTACGCAGAGTGTGGGGCGGGGGTGTACTCAAAGGCGGTAAGCAAGCCAGCCCGCAGAGGCACTGCAGAGTTCAGATAAAAACACTCAGTTCATATACAGTAGTTCCCTCTGGAGATCTGTGCACACTCGGGAGGGGGGGGCTGCCAAGGACGTCCAGAGGCGAATCCAGAGTCCTGAAATGATGACAGAATGTTTATTGAGCTGGGCTTCTCTGAAAAGTCTGTGGAATTCCTCAGTAGAAGGGTTGAGAGGGGGGAGAGCGTCAGGTTTACAAAACTTCTCAGGCGTGTTGAGATAAGACGGCCTGTCAAGGCCAGTCGGGGAGCAGAATGTCAGATAAACATGATTGTTTTGGAGACAGGCAGAACTTTAATGACATCTACCTTCAGTCTGTGTCGTCCACTCACTTCTGAAATGTCCAAATTAAAATGACCACACCAATGGAACGTGCCTGAGAAAATCCCGAGATCTGATCCATTCAGCCAAAAGTCTGGTTTCTCGAGACATGAACCAAGCCATCATGTAAGGCAGGCAGCCTGACCAGGTCCAGATTTGCTGCCGACGTCTTCCTTGTGTGTTGATAGACCAGGAACCAGCCAAATCCAAAAAGCAGGAACCAGTTATCATAAATCCAATTAAATATGCGTCCTTAAGATCCACAGATGACAGCAGAGATAGACACGTCATCAAGTCTTCAAGTCGATGAGATATCCAGATGTGTGCATGCCAACAGGGCAAATCATCTCGCCTACAGCCTGTCTTCTTGTTGAATAAATGTTATCAGTTGTGTTGAGGGACCCACTGACCAAACTGAAGTCCATAGTTATGATTCTGAAGATTTTGTAGAAGAGAGGCTCTCAGACAGTTTCACAGACAAGACAAAGCAAAAGCAAAGCGGAGACCGAGAGGAGACGTCCGTCCTTGAGAAGAGCAACTTGAAACACAACGGAAGCTAACCATGAAGCTAACTATGCTAAGGCCTTCACTTGTTGGTGTCACGTTATAAATACTCCGACAGAAACTGAAAAATATTTTGTCTTTTTTTTAATATAAGAACAAGTTTTCAGCTTTCAAGTGTTTGTGAAAACTACCTGATAAAAAGAGTGAAATAAAATAAAAACAAGTTTACATGAGGGAATGAGGGAACTTTATTTGTTAAGCACATTTAAAACAATAAGAAACAACAGTTGGCCAAAGTGCTGCAAAAGACACAGGAGAAAAGTAAACAGCACAAGAGGTACATAAAATAAAATAAAAAGATCTAAAACCCACCAAACAAAAATAAAATATTAAAACAAAACTAACTTAAATATCACTGAATATTGGTGAACATTATTTGTGTATAAATATAATCTTTGTACAGGAAGATAAAAAGAGTTCATGTAAAACATGGGATTTATTCTGTTTAGTTTCAAACCTCCTGTCACTGAAGCGTTTTCTAGGGATGCACAATATTATCGGCATGTATCGGTCGATATTGGCGTTAAATTTCAATATCGGCCATTCCATTAAAATAACTCGCCGATACAAAAGGCGGTGTTTTTGCTGCAGCGGCAGCACAAAGTGATGACGTCACCCGATCTCATGGCGGAGAGGAAATTTTAAAAAGTTGACAGTGTGGAAGTTTTATGTTTCGTTGGTGAGGATGTCAGATTCCTAAGATTTATGGACTACGCTGAGCCTTGATACATCGTCCACAGTTGGAGATATTTTCCCGACGTAATGTTACTCAAGTCACAACCGTCATTTCCGACGTCATTGAGAAGCTAATAGCCGATAGCTCGACTTGTTGAGTGAGTTTTACTACAGACATGTGGACGTTGTGTTAGCCCCGTTAGCATGATTAGTCTTACAGCACAATGGATAGACAAAAACTTTGATCTTCAAAAGTCTGTCCTTCATGCACAGGAGTGCAGAGGATCCACACTGCAGCTGGAACCTGGAACAAACCTCCACAGGTGAGAGACAGCATCGCAGGTGACTAATGCTAATAAATAACATTTAACACGTTTCATTTAATATACAGGTAGTCCTCGACTTACGACGGAGATCCGTTCCTACGCGTCGTCGTAAACCGAATTTTGACGTAAGTCGAAACATACTGCACCTTATACGTACAGTACTGTACTGTATTTTACCAAGCACTTAGCCTATTCTAACACAGTACCCTACATAATTATCAAAAAACACATACATTTGGAGCCATAATGAAGGGAAAAAAAGAGTCAATAACCTACTGGTATGCTGGTGAAGCCGTTTCCTCATCCCTCCTCTGCATTCTCCATTTGTTTACGACGTAAAACCGCCGTCCAGCTCGGTCCAAAACCGCGTTCACAGTACACACAGTAACAGTAAGTTGTACTATGAACAGTTTCTTTTTGTTTTTTGAATGTCCAGAGGACCAGACTTAGCTAATTTTGAGAGTACAGTGCACTATTCCCCCGCCGCTACGTTTACGCCGTAAAACCAGAAACCGGAATTTGCGTAACTCGGCTTTTCAAAATAAAATTTCAAAATATATATTTATTTTTTAATGGGAGATGCGTCGTAACCGCGAAACGTCATAACTCAAGACCGTCGTAACCAGAAACCGGAATTTGCGTAACTCGGCTTTTCAAAATAAAATTTCAAAATATATACAGGTATATATATATATATATATTTTTTTTTTTTTATGGGAGATGCGTCGTAACCGCGAAACGTCGTAACTCGACACCGTCGTAAGTCGAGGACTACCTGTATATTGAAGTGCTATGCATAATAGTCTGCCGGAGAACCTGAGGGCTGCAGAGAATGTTGTTGTTTTTAAGAGCAGGCTCAAGACCCATCTTTTTAACTGCATTTCCTGAACTGGTTCATCTCTATCCAATACTACTGTATTTAATTTTATTTATTTATTTTGTGTGTGTCGTTTGCTTTAATTTTGTGAGTTTATTGTTTTATAATTCTGTACAGCACTTTGAGCTGCTTTTAGTATGAAGGGTGCTTTATAAATAAAATTGATTGATTGATTGATTGATATCATATGGCTGTTACTGAATATATGTCACCAGCTCAAGATTCAAGTTCCTTTATTATCCCCAAGGGGCAATTAGATTTGCAGTCCATAGGTGTGCACAGTTTCATACATACATATGCACTTACACACACATACACATATAAAATAAGACATTAAAATAACAGTGTTAAAATTAGTGTGCATTAAGAAACCTGATTGCTACTGGGATAAATGAGTTTTTAAATCTGTTTGTTCTACATTTGGGTTGTAGAAACCTGCGTCCAGCTCTTACAGCTGTTACACAACTTTTGTAGCAAATATAAGCCTAAATAAGAGAAAGGGTTATGTTCTGACAAAGAAATGTATATAAATGGTAAATGGAGCTTATTTATATAGCGCTTTCCAGCCCCCTATGAGGGGCCCCAAAGCGCTTTACAATACCAACCATCCACCCATTCATACACACATTCATACACCGGTAGTGGCAGACTGCCATGCAAGGCGCTTTCCAGTCCTACCGGGAGCAACTCGGGGTTAAGTGTCTTGCCCAGGGACACAACGACACATGGTGTGGGGAACCGGGATTCGAACCTCCAACCTTCTGATCGGGGGACGACTGCAATTACCACTACGCCACGACCGCCCCTATATAAAACTCTAAGCCTTGACTTCTCTAAATGTTTTAAGAATCTGTTGGAATCGAGGCAAGAACCAATGCAGACATGTTCCTGTTTTTGATTTTCTACATCTACCTTATAATGTTTTACTAGTTTTTGATACTTTGTTAATAAAAGAATTCTGTATTTCTCTCTTATGCTTTTTCTATTGTTTAAGGAAATTCTACCATTGCTGTTCATCATTCTTTAGTTTGTAGCAGGTCGCTTTTGTAAATGAGTCCACGAGGCTCAATGAGATTTACCTGACTGAATAAAGGTTGAATGAATAAAATATCGATATGGCATCGGTTAATGGCCGGATAAGTTTTAACATATCGGATATCGACCAAAAATCCAATATTATGCATCCCTAGCCTTTTCTATTTGTATTCCATTCAGTTTGAACATTGAATGCGTTTTAAAAAGATTACTTTGTTTTATCCAGTCTATTTCTGAACAGAGCTGTTGTTTTACTGTTCTGAGAAAAAAACAATAATCTGTGTTGAAACAGACCAAAAAAGCAACTTATTAATATTTCATTAAACAAAAAAAAACAAAAAAAACATTTGTTTCAAGTTTACACTTAAAACAAGAAACAGAGGAAAGCTAACTGCACCTTCTGTCCAACATGGTTTCATTCCTACTAAAACAAACAGGAAAAGCATAAAAACTGAATCGGACCATTCCGTTGGAACTTTTAATCCAACATCAACACACCTCACCTGAAAGTTACAACTTTTAATTTGAAAAGTAAAATAATATTTTGAGCTTTTAACCGTTCAACCCAAACTCTGAATGGTTCTCTGCCAGTTGCAGCTGGGATCTGGTTTTTCCATTCCAGGAGTTTTAACAACATGTGACCTCTGAGGGAGTCCCAGGACACACAGGGTTACCCCTCCTCAGTGGTGTGAGTCCTCATGTGTCGGATTAAGTGAGATTTCTGACTGAATCTGTTTCCACACGTCTGACACGAGAAGGGTTTCTCACCGTGGTGAGAGATCTTATGATAAGTTAAACCATTGCGATTGCAGAAGCCTTTACCACAGACGTCACAAGAGTAGGGTCTCTCCCCCGTGTGAGTCCTCATGTGGCTGATTAAGGTACATTTCTGACTGAAGCTCTTTCCACACGTCTGGCAGGAAAAGGGCTTCTCGCCTGCGTGACTTTTCATGTGGGAAATCAGAAGACTTTTAGAAGAAAACCTTTTGCCACAGACCTGACAGGAGAAGGGCTTCTCACCTGTGTGAGTCCTCATGTGTCTGATCAGGTGAGACTTTTGAATGAAACTGTTCCCGCAGGTCTGACACAGGAAGGGCTTCTCACCGCTGTGAGAAAGCATGTGATAAGACAGGCCGCGGTTCTGAGAGAAACTTTTGCCGCAGACTTTACACGGATAGGGCTTCTCACCTGTGTGAGTCCTCAGGTGGTCCTTCAAGGTGCCGCTCTGAGAGAAACAGCGACCACACACCTCACAGGAGTAGGGCTTCTCACCCGTGTGAGTCCTCATGTGAAGAGTTAAATTGTAGCTTCGAGGGAAGCTTTTGCCACAAATGTCACATGGGAACAGCTTCTCACCTGAGTGGGACCTCATGTGGTACCTGAGCAGCCATTTGTGGAGGAAACTCTTCCCGCAGGTCTGACAAGAGGAAGGCTTCTCCCCAGGCTGAGGTTTTTTGTGTCTCTTTAGTTTTGGACCGTCCACGTTGTCCCTGCTCGTTCCGGGGTTCTCGCCCCAGCCTCCTGCCTCGTCCTGGTTCTCAGGAGAATTCTGTGGGAGGAGCTGGTCCCAGTTGGATTCTGGTTCCCAGTAGTCCCTGTCCTCAAAGTCCACGGTCACCATGAAGGCCTCGGCCTCCTGCTTCAGGATCGTCTGCTCTTCATCCTGACTGATGCAGAGCTCCTCCTCCTCTTCTTTAAACGGTGGAGCTTCTGGTTCCTCCTCTGAAAGGTCTAGTTCCTCCGGGGCCTCTGGTTTCTGAGGAGGGTCTGGTTCCTTCTGGTCAGGGAGAACCTTAGAGACATCCTGCTGCAGACGTTCTGGACAGACAGACAGAAAACAGAACTGAGAAACAAAAACCACGCCTGACGGACAGAACCACTGAGCCGGTCCAAGCCCGGTTAACGAGGAGAACATCTGATCTGCTCCCACCTGAACCTAACATTTTAAAGAGGCCGACTAACGAAATGTGAAAAGTTAAGTTCTGTCTGTTTTAAATCAAGAGTTAATTTTTACCTTATTATTACAGGTGGTCCCCGACTTACGACGCCCTCGACTTACGACGTTCCGACTTTACGAACGCACTTACGAACAGTACTGTTGTACAGTAAATACAGCACTGGTATGTGTTTTTAGATGAAAGTGTGTTAGCTAACTGTTTGTAAATAAAGTTCTGTGCATGTTTATGAACCAGTATGTACGCTTGTTCAGTCTCATGTTGATAAACGGGTGTGCGGCGCAGCGTTAGCATACATTTTCCGACTTACGATCAAAAATCCGTACTTACGAACGCCACGTGTAACGCGTTCCGACTTACGAATTTTTGAGTTGCGAACGGTGCGTAGGAACGGAACTCGTTCGTAAGTCGGGGACCACCTGTATTTTTAATTTATAACTTATTTCCAAGGATCGGGCGGCACGGTGGTACAGTTGGTAGAACTGCCGCCTCTCAGCGAGAAGGTTGCCAGATCGAATCCTGGCCAGGAGCCTTTCTGTGTAGAGTCTGCATGTTCTCTCCGTGCTGCGGTTTTCTCCAGTTTCCTCCCACAGACCAAAAACATGCATGTTAGACTGATGGAAACTCTAATTGTCCCTAGGTGAGAGAGAGAGAGAATGATTGTCTCGTTTGTCTCTATGTGTCCCTGTGATGGACTGGAGACCAGTCCAGGGTGTCCCCCACCTCGAGCACAGTGATGGCTGGACATGGGCACCAGTGACCCGAAAAGGAAGCAGCAGGTAAAAGATAATGGATGGACAGATTTCCAACAATCGGTCTGGTTCTGACTACTCTGACCCAGATGTTCTGACTACTCCGACCCAGATGTTCTGACACAAGGCTGATTGAAGCGGACTTTGGTTTATACCAGGGGTGTCAAAGTCAAATACACCAAGGGCCAAAAAAACAAATTTGCTACAAGCCAAGGGCCGGACTGGTTCAATGTTTATTATAAGGAGGTGATGTAAGAATTTTTTTTCTTCTTTCTGCACTCTTTTCATTCAATGTTTTCTTTTTGATTACAGGTAAATTGTTTTATTTTGTCTCTTTTAAATGAATGAATAAATGAATTAAATAAAATATTAAAATAAATAGCTTTACATCTGCTAAGTTCTTGGCATAAATCAACACAGACATGTTCCTGCTTTTAGTATTTTACATCGTTTTATAATGTAGCTGTTTTTAACAAATATGTTATAATAAAAATAAACTCCACTAGATAATTACTAGAATAAATATTTCATAATAATGGTGTGGAGAGGATGGCTGTAAGGGGAGAAGGGAGGCCATCACAAAAAAAAAATAAAAATCATCCAGGAGGCCATAAATAATGAATTTGTGGGCCGGATCTGGCCCGACATATGTGGTGTAGACAAACGTGACCTTTGAACCCTGAAGGAGCCGCTGCTTCGGTCCCGAGTGACCTGTGTGACCAGGAGGTGGACACATGCTGGGACAGAACATGTCCAGGAGGTGGACACATGATGGGACAGAACATGTCCAGGAGGTGGACACATGATGGGACAGAACATGTCCAGGAGGTGGACACATGATGGGACAGAACATGTCCAGGAGGTGGACACATGATGGGACAGAACATGTCCAGGAGGTGGACACATGATGGGACAGAACATGTCCAGGAGGTGGACACATGATGGGACAGAACATGTCCAGGAGGTGGACACATGATGGGACAGAACATGTCCAGGAGGTGGACACATGATGGGACAGAACATGTCCAGGAGGTGGACACATGATGGGACAGAACATGTCCAGGAGGTGGACACATGATGGGACAGAACATGTCCAGGAGGTGGACACATGATGGGACAGAACATGTCCAGGAGGTGGACACATGATGGGACAGAACATGTCCAGGAGGTGGACACATGATGGGACAGAACATGTCCAGGAGGTGGACACATGATGGGACAGAACATGTCCAGGAGGTGGACACATGATGGGACAGAACATGTCCAGGAGGTGGACACATGATGGGACAGAACATGTCCAGGAGGTGGACACATGCTGGGACAGAACATGTCCAGGAGGTGGACACATGATGGGACAGAACATGTCCAGGAGGTGGACACATGATGGGACAGAACATGTCCAGGAGGTGGACACTTGATGGGACAGAACAGGTCCAGGAGGTGGACACATGATGTTGCAGTGCTCCTGTGGGAGCAGCTCCCGCGTCCCTCATGACAAAAGTTCATCCTCTTTCCTGTGGAAACGTCACAGAACCACCCCCAGAAATAAGTTGGACATTCTCACAGTCCAGTCAGGACAAACTGAGACAACTGAATGTGTCCAACACAGGAGACGTTTGCATCAGATCCACGTCCAGCAGCAGCTCCAGAGCGCCCTCCACAGGCCGATAATAGAAAGTTCTTCTTTCTGTCATGGTTCTGTTCGTTCAGTCTTCTTTTCTAAAACTGGACCAAATCCATCAATTCTTATAAAGTTATCGTTTTTATTCTGCTTTTTCCCATATTGAATTAATTTAAAGGTTTATGTAAGCTGCTAAGTTTTATTTAATTAAAACATTTGGTTGTTCTTGTTTTAAATGGGAACAAAACTCCAACGTTAAAGTTTTATTTAAAGGGGACCACACTTGCAAAATTCACTTTTTAATGTTTTTTTTACTCAACTTTGGGTATTTACTTCATAAAAAAACAGTCCTTGTGCCAAAAAAATGCACCCAGTGGTTTAATTACTCTAAGTAGATTTATTTTACTGTGATAATTACGTTTCGTTTTAAAATACTCTCGCATGTGACGTCACAAGCGAGAGGACAACCCACCTCAAACCTGAGTCCAGCCCCTCACCTAGCAACCCCTGGTGCGGCTCAACCCACTTCTGTATAAAAGACGTCACGGTTGCCGAGCAGTTTAGGAGGTGACCCGGTTAGCTGAATATATATATTAGTGTTTCTGAGCTAAATTTTTGTTAATGACTGATTACAATTCAGCTTATGTTAGGACGTAAATAACACGAAGCGCGCACCCATAGCCTACAGAGCATTTCCGCCTTTCTATAAAGTTCTATAAAATATAACTAATATTCTCTAACTCTTGCGCGTAGCCAGGGTTTTAAAATATAACTGATAATCTCTAAATCCTGCGCACGCCAGAATTTTACAGGCGGCAAATCCTTCATAGGAAAGGTTGACTCCAAAAAAACTAATAAGCCGCCGTGGCGTAAAGGGATAAACACTTGGCTTTAAGCACACATTTTATCTTGACCCGTAGGCTACAAGTTTGAATCTCAGCTGGGTCAAGTTATTTTATGTTTGTCTTTTATTGGAGAAAATAAAAAGAAGTAGTTACTACTTATTTTTAGTAACTACTTTTTATTTATAAAGCAGGGGTCTGCAACCTTTATGATCAAAAGAGCCATTTTTACACCTTCATACACTAAATTCAATGGGTCCAGAGCTGCAACAACCTGCTACAACTGGTGGCCCATGGGCCACTTTAAGTTTGTTGGAGGAGACTTGTGGCCAGTAGGGATGGCATTATAAAGCAAAAAATATCTATTTTTTAATATTTATTTATTGATACTACTGTATTACAATTTAGGACAAATGAAAAGAACAGATACTTGTAAAGAGGTGGGGAAAGTTTTTTAATTAAAAAACAAAACAAACTACAAGCTATGCAGACCTATGTTGTTTTTTTTTATTGTGGAAAAAAATAATTAAGCATAGAAATAGAGCATAAAGTTAAAGTGAGTATTTGCCAAA
The DNA here is from genome assembly GCA_038048925.1 of Garcialebias charrua. Taxonomy (NCBI): domain Eukaryota; kingdom Metazoa; phylum Chordata; class Actinopteri; order Cyprinodontiformes; family Rivulidae; genus Garcialebias; species Garcialebias charrua. The sequence continues at coordinate 84,998 of JBBPBX010001479.1, forward strand.
GAAATACAGTAGCATGAAAACAGCTAAAACTAGTATTTATGTTGTTGTTTGTATAACAACCAATAAACTTCAGTTTTATGTTAGTTTTAGTGAATGCTTGAAAGAGCCGCTGTGGAGGAACCAAAGAGCCGCAGGTTGCAGACCCCTGCTGTAAAGTGTCCTGAGACAACTTTGTTGTGATTTGGAGCTTTATAAATAAACTCAATAGACTATATGCCACGGGTAGTGGTGACGTACTTCCGTTAAAATACAACCCACGTCTGCCACTTCCGGGTCCCATCCACTGCCGTTGTTATTAGCGTTAGCTCCTAGTAGCAGACCATGACAACTAGGGCTGTGTAATAATATCGATAGTGATATATATCGATTTTTTTTTCTTTTCTAGAAAAAAAATCGATATTCATGTGCAAGTATCGTACCTTTTTTTTTTAATGTCCAGAGGACCAGACTTAGCTTTTTTAGATACCTCTGCATCCCTGGCACCAGTGTATCCTCAGAGAGAGTCTTCTCCACCGCTGGAGATATCATCACTGCGCAGAGAAGTGCACTTCTCCCAGAGCACGTCGATCAGATTCTATTTCTAAACAAAAATCTGAGGAGAATGTAGCTCACTTGGTCTGCAGAGTAGACTTTCTGTTTAGAGTTCACTTATTAGTCAGGGTCTATCTACAGGCCTTAAGCTGCTCTGCTAAGATGGGTGCATTTGAAGTTAAATGTTCTTCATTACTTGAATTATAGACTGTTTTGGAGAAGTCATATTACTGTTTACTTACCAAGCACTTAGAGTGATTCCTTCAGATGTTAAGTGTCAAGGTTAAAAAGGTTTCAAACTATTCAGAGCAGGGCACTTGGTGCACTTTATTTACTTTACAAATGCATGTAAGCTACAGTTTTTACTGTTTCAATTAAAAGAAACATGTTTTCTCACCACTTCTTTGATTCATTTTGTCCAGCTGTCGACTTTAAGTCTGTGTCCATGTCCAACCAGAGCCAGGTATTGTGTAGTTGGTGCTTTTAATCAGTTTTCAGTTAAATTAATTCAATCCAAGTCTATAACAGTCTCAAAATGTCACCAAAATCACTCTGTCCCTCTAAAATCTTTCAGAAAATCGCAATATTGTATTGAATTGTGTAACAATATAGGAGTTATTAGTCAGTTTACTGACTTACCTATAGTTTAGACGTGCAAGTCTGAGCAGACTTTTTCTGCACAAACTTGCCACCAAGTTCACGGGGTCTCAACTTTTTCAGAATAAATCAACAAATCTAACGATGTGATTAGCCAGTAAATGTAATTTCACGCTTAGACTTCAATTTATATTGGTCTACCAAAAAATAGACCTTTTATTGAAACTATCACAAAAATTACATTAAACATTTGTATCGATATTAGCTCTGATTTAATAACTACGTTGACAAGAATTCAAATTAAAACAAACAGACAGTTGGACCTTTCTGTTGGCACATTACTTAAAGTTTACCATGATGAAAACAAACATATTAAATACTTATGAGAAGAAGAAATAGGAGGAAGAAGATGAAAGCTAAGTTAACTGAAATTAATTATTTGAAACACCCAGAGTGGCACCTTCCCATACGGTTCAGCTGGGCTTCCCACACGTTCAGGACACAATCAACGCCTCGTTACCTGTTGACGATACGTCTTGGAGATAAGAGTTGAAGTTTGTGGACATTAAAGGACTGTGTTGTCCCGTTCACGTCCAGACGACCTCCGCGCGTGTGAGCTGATTCAGACGAGTGAGAAGAACCGCTTCTCCCGGCAGGAGCAGAGCCAGCTACTGGCTGAACTTTCAAAATAAACTTCAGAAAACAAACTCTTTCAGAAATGAGTGTTGAGGCACAGCAAGGCTTTGCCGCGACTCTCAGCTGAGACGTGGGTCGAGTTGACATATGACCGGACGTCTCCAGCTTTTCCAGGGAAGAGAAACAGTTGCAAGTAGTTCTCCTCCAAAAACTAAAAACCAAAATCCAGGAAGTGCCCCTTAAGAAGGGGGTGTGACTTAGTCACATACTTCCTGCTGATTGGTTGTTGCACCCCTAGAGAGGGTGTGACTTTGCAAATGAGTGAGTTTGAGTGACAGATGATAGGGTAGACAAAACATAGAAAACATACGTGAGAAGATGCAGGTGCATGTGCACAAAGTCAGTACTTTGTTTTGAGAACTGATTCATTGTTTGTAGAAAGGACGGGAGACCAAAAGCAAGCTATGTCTAGCACTTTTCCTTTGAAACAAAAACAGTTCAAACAAATACGAAGGATTGTTCCTTCAACTTTCGACACTTATTCTGCCTAGAGCAGAAAGTTCAAAGCATGATCATTCTGAGATGTTCTCTTAACTTTGTCATATTTAAAATATACCAGCTTGGTAAAATCATCATTGAAATGACAAAAATACTGTTTGATCAATTCTGAATTAACACACATTAAAGAGAAAGTTCAATCTGATTAATTAGTGTCCATTAATTCATAATAATTGTTAAAATATATAAGTGTCCATCTGTCTCCTTGAGGTTCAAGCAAGTGTAACACTGAGTGATTCAGAGAGGTGTAGAGAGGTGTACTTGAAGGTCAAGACAGAAATATCAGAGGCTAGGTGTATCACTACAGTCCCCCTTTTTGGAAGTCATCGCCTGTCCTTGGAGATGAGTTCCAACACGAAAGGATACCACCGAATGTCTCTGACCTCTATGTAATCCAGCAAATGGAAAAAGAAAAATCAAAAAGTTCAAAATTATACTCCCATAATGTTTTTGGAAATTCCATACTGTTCGTAGGTAATCCCATTGCGGCAAGCTTTTAATCCTTTGGAAAACATAGTCTGTTAACCCATGGAGAACCGAGTCTGTGATCCCTTGGAAAACAAAGTCTTATAATCCACAACGGTAAATCCACAACGATGGGGGTTATTGATTTCATCAGCAAGAATGGGTGTTAATCAGCATGTAGAGGGGATCCCTCGATTGAAGCAGAGGAGGCGGGCCTTGGATGAAGGTTGAAGACCAACGTTGGATCAGCAGGTCCCCACATCGAAGGTTGCAGGCTGGATGGCTTCCAGTCGGTGCCACCCTGGTTCAATGTGTCATGCAATTATGTGGTTTTAGGTGGGCTTATGATTGGGATTCTACATTAAGCCTTACCTATATGCACCTGGTATGTAAGCTATCATGGATTAGATCAGCTAAAATTACCAATTAAGGGGTGGATCAATGCTGTAAAAATCAGAAATAGGGATCTATACCTATAGAAATGGGGAGGGCTTCTGTAACGAAGGCCTCTTCATTCAAACTATTCCTCCATTCATTAATTAGTTTAGGTTAAACTAAAATAAAAATGAAACTAGTTTGGTCTAAATGTCTGTTGTCTTTTAGACGAACGACGCAAGATTTGGTAATCCCTAAAAATTTTGAAGTCTATGGCGAGACTCATCAAAATGAATAGATCTAGAATAGAAACGATCGCATCGGTTCTACATAAATGATTGGGAGATCAGTGTAGATTATAGTACCTTAAGTAGTATTAATCTACTATGACTCATCAAAGATTGAGATCTTTAACAAAATGAACAGCATGTTGGCATAGTTAAATCCATTTAAGTCTTCAACTAATCAACAATCAAAACCTCTTTTGGCTGGGAGTGTTCAGAAAACAATAACAACTTCAATAACAACAAAAGTAGCAATCAAGCAACTAAAAACAACGTTTCACTACGTCAAACTCACTCTGGTCGTCAGATTCCAACGTGTCACACACAAGAAAAACAGTTCTTAGCTTTATAACCGATGTCAATTAAATCCTGCAGATTTAAACGGTTGTTAAGGTTAGTTTTTGTTGTGGGTTTTATGCTTAGCGTTTCTAAGTTCTAGTTGGAACGGTTTCTTTTCGCAACTAGAATAGTTTAAACTGTTTAGTTTATTTACTATCCTGTGCTTGGACGACCTTCTTTTCCCATGAAGTCTGTGAGTTTGCGAGATCTTTGTCGTTTGTGGGGTTATTGAAATCTTTGTCCTTGACATGGGCATGACCTAACATCACCCCCCTGTGGTCATGAGGGACCACGCACACGGGTGTGGACGTCCGTCCATGGGCACGAGTTAGGATGCCTTTGTTTAGTTTAAGCTGTTCGCGCAGTTTATGGGGAGCCTTGTACAGGAACCTTATAGGTTTCGGCCAACGTACCTCTGTACGTTTACCTCTTTCTGCGTAATGCAGGTGTGTCACAACTGTCGGCGCCGTCGCAGGCGTGCCACTGTCGTTGTGATGTATGTCTTCCCACTTCATGACTGAAGGGGTGCTCTTTGAGTCTGTCAGAACTATGTCATCTCTGAGTAGTTCTAGATTCAAATGCTCTTGAACCAAGGTTTCATAGAAAGCTTGGCTGATGACTGAATTACCTGTCCCAGAGGACAGCACAGCGTTCTCGGTGTGTGATCCTTGGATCTCTACACCATCCTCTACCTGTGGTAGGAAGTGTGAGTCTGACCCCCTTTTGTTTGAGGAGGGGTCCTCAAAATCAGTAACAATGAAGTCCAAGTGACTGTCAGCGTGTTGTAGACTGTCACTACGTGGGCTCAGATGTCCTTGAACCAAGACTTCACTGAAAGCTTGGCTGTATGCCGAATTACCTGTCCCACAGGACAGTACAGCGTCATCGGTGTGGGACTCTTGGATCTCCACACCTTCTTCTACCTGTGGTAGGAAGTGTGAGTCTGCCCCCCTTTTGTTTGAGGAGGGATCCTCAAAATCTGTAACAATGAAGTCCAAGTGACTGCCAGCGTGTAGCAGACTGTCACCTTGTGGGCTCAGATGTCCTTGAACCAAGACTTCACTGAAAGCACGGTTGTATGCCGAATTACCTGTCCCACAGGACAGTACAGCGTCATCGGTGTGGGACTCTTGGATCTCCACACCTTCATCTACCTGTGGTAGGAAGTGGTCAGGGAGTGCTGAAGGTGTCAGCTCGCAGAGGAGGTCCTCGTGATGGGCCAGAGTCTGGTCCAATTGTTGAGTCTCCTCTGTCTCACCTGTATATGAAGGTTCACTTACCGGGTCTGTGGTCTCGGTTGGGGAATCCCATGTGACCTCAGCGGTACCTGTTGTTAGACAGTCAGTGTCCTGACCTTGGGGAGGTACCACGAATGGCAGTGGACTGCTCACTGTGGCCCACATTGTCTGATTGCCATAATTTATAATCGCTTCAAAGCGATTTATAAAATCTTGGCCAACCACAAATGGAGCCCGGAGTGAGTCAAGATCAGACACATATACCGGGTGGTATAGTGACATCTCGCCAATCTGCATGTGAACCATGGCTATTAGGGTTGTTCTCGTCTTTGCGAGGCCCTGTTGATCACCATAAGTGTCTTTCACAAAGGGTATTTGCCTGCCAACATCGTTAGCGGCGGTCCTTAGCTCCTCAAACAGTTTGGCTGACATGACAGACACGTCTGAGCCGCTAACCAGGAGTGCTTCTTGCTCTAGGACCCCTTCCAATGTGAGTGGCAGGTAAGCTCTCTTAGCTATACCCCTTCTTACAAAGTGACACAGAAACCGTTCAGGTTTTTCCACACGTGTCTGTGTACGTGTGACTCTGTCCGTGTAATCATCGTCGCTGTCAGCATCATGATGGCTGTCTGCCTCATGACCTTCAGGATGTGGATTCTCAGCAATTTGTTTGCTGTCAGTATTTATGTCAGTGTTGACGTTGTTGATGTCAACTGTATGCACTAAGTTGCTGCAAAAGGCAGTGCTGCGCGTCGCTTCATCAGGTGGAACAAGGTTGTTTGTGTTATCATCAAGGACAACGTCATACGATGTGTCAGCTTGGTCAACCACTGTAACATTCAAATCATTTGACAAACAAACCACATCCTCAGTCACGTCCTCGCGCGGAGGCGCCGCTTCCATAATCTGGAGCATGTGTGACTCATTGCATGTCTCGAGCGGGGCAGGGGCAGGAGGGCCGCTTCTCGGGAGCACATGTCGGGACAGACCACTTTTCAAAGGGTCACGGTACCCAGACATCAACATCTCTCGAAGTTCACCCACAGTGAGATCCATGAGAGAACTCTTTTGGTTCGATCCGGACCATCTGGGTTCATCTGGAGGGCGAACACCTACCTTGTGTGGTTCTCTGCTCCTCTCAAGGTTTTCAACCTGAGGGGCAGGGGGTTCAGAACTCCTACAGCTCGTAGCACCATGCTGATGTATGTTATTATGAAAAACCTGTGACCTCTCGCACTTTGAAGGAGAGGGAACCTCTACTACTTCCTGCGAGTGGGATGTGACCTTTTGACCTGTACAACCCTCTGATGGTATCCTAGGTTGTATTTCGGCCTCAAAAACTGACGCAGCATATTGTCTTATCACTTCCATAGAATCTTTTTTGCAATCAACCTTGAAATGAACACATTTCATTTGAAAAGGCATAAGATTCATAATGAAAAGACGTTTAAACTCCATATTTTCCTCTAGTCCAGGAATAGTTTTGCCCCCGGAGTAGACCGAGATTAGCCTGTCGTAGAATGACAGGGGATTTTCCCACTTATCCTGATGGACGTTCCTAGCAGCTAAGTAATTAGCATACGATGAGGCAGATTCCCCCAAAATGCGGGGAGCACGGGCAGGAATCCCAAGGCCCCCATCCATCCATCTAGGATAGATAGGAGAGGAGCCCCCCTCAGGTGGTTCACCTGTTTGAACGTCCATCTGTGTACTGATTTTCTGCGAAAAACCAAGTAAAGTGGGTCTCATATCGCAGCTTGCAAATATGCAAAGTGTATGAGCTGCTCAGAAAACATCCAAGATGTTAAATGAAATAAGTCAGTGATGTTTAGTAATTTGTCGACCTGTGACAAGGTCAAACAAAAACGGCTGTCGTTGTGAGATTTTTGTGAAAATCAAAACAAAAGAAGCCTCATGTGTGTTATTTTAAACTTGCAGTTTAAAATAAAAATAAAAACAGTTTGTTTTGCACAGAATCAATGATAAAAGTGTCAAATTTTATCAACAACAGACATGTCTGTATTAAATCTGTGTAACTGTTCTGCCATCAACATTTGATTTTATGTGAAAATCAAAATAAAGTGTGCTGTGAGTACAATATCCTCAAAATGTTTCCCGTTTAAAACAGGAACATTTAAGATGTACACATTACAGGAAGACTGCGTCTTCTAATGTAACCAGCAGGGGTCACAGCGCTGGAAGTGAGTTTATCACAGCGACTGTAATTTCTCTATCTGACCGCTATAGAGGCGCTGTTATCACCAGTGAGCGCAGCCGTAGCTTTCAGCCCACACAGACACCCAACACGGATGAAAAGCATCAATCAGACAGATCTAAAGCGTAACGTGATACAGCTTCAGAGCCCCAGGCCCACAAAAACGAAATCAAGTGAGCAAAATCGGTTGAACTGTGAAAACTTTTAAACTGCGTTCAAAAGAAATAAGGTCGGTCCTCATAAAACCGGCAAAATCGGTGTCACGTGACCTGGTCACATGGCGATCGGCAGTTTTTCAGAGCAACCGGCTCTGTCCACCCACTAAAATCTCAAAAACACCGCGATTAAACAGTCTTTTCAAAGACAGTAATGGACAAACAAGCACGGAAACTCGTCTGAGACAAGTAGCAAGTGAAATTTGACGAGGAGCGGGGCTTCACCCACTGCGCATGCGTCAACACATACAGCGTAATCGACCAATCACAGCGAAGACAGAACTGTAGTTCTAAAACCCAAGTGTTCATGGGAAATTGTGTCTTCCAAACCCAACGCCGCCCACAGGCGACGTGCCGTTCGAGCGGTGCGTTCACGGACCTGCGGTCTTTTGAACGCTAGCGAGGAACGGACTTTTTAACGTTCTAAAACAGTCACAAACATCGCAAAACACCGCGGTTAAGCCAGTCTTCGACGATATCACGTGCATAGAACTCAAACAACACAAATAAACTGTTAGAAATGTGTGCAAAAATGAATCTGACAACCAGAGTCTACAGAAACCAACGTTCTTGAACGCGACACACAATGGACCAATCACAGCGTTTTAAGCAGCCATCTTGTCTCGGTACCGTTTAGCATTAGCCCGAACCAAAGATTCTAGACACTTCATTCACAAAATAAACGTATTTTTACACCGCAGAAAATACCGTCAATGAGCTAAAACACAACCAAGCTAACTCTCACGCCCCCAGGGGAGGCAGCACTCTAACTGTGTACAACAAACGGACTTTACGTCAAACGGAACCGGAATACATCCGGTCCCAGCTGAGTGGGTTTTCCCGAACCTCGGCAAACAACACGTTGTAACAGATTAGGTAAAATTGAGCAGCAAACGTGTGAAACAGACCTTCAACAATAAATCGCAGATGTAATAGAATGAAACAGTGGTGACACGGCGGTCACAAAATGAACAATGCATGCAGCGTGCGACACGTAATGAAACGTCTCACAAGCACAGACAAAACATTTATCACTCAGCAGCTTCAAACAGACGTTGAAATGTGAAATACAAAATAATTCTATCGGCAAAATAATCCAGACAATGCCACGATCAGCAACTCCCGGACACTCCACCAGCCAGAACTATTCTTATAAGACCAAAACCAGGATGCAAAACTAATGCCAACAACACCGTAACAAAAATAAGCTACAAAAACAACTTATCAATTTAATCTTTCAGAAGACCAGTACGCGGCCACCAATATGTAACAATATAGGAGTTATTAGTCAGTTTACTGACTTACCTATAGTTTAGACGTGCAAGTATGAGCAGACTTTATCTGCACAAACTTGCCACCAAGTTCACGGGGTCTCAACTTTTTCAGAATAAATCAACAAATCTAACGATGTGATTAGCCAGTAATGTAATTTCACGCTTAGACTTCAATTTATGTTGGTCTACCAAAAAATAGACCTTTTATTGAAACTATCACAAAAATTACATAAACATTTGTATCGATATTAGCTCTGATTTAATAACTACGTTGACAAGAATTCAAATTAAAACAAACAGACAGTTGGACCTTTCTGTTGGCACATTACTTAAAGTTTACCATGATGAAAACAAACATATTAAATACTTATGAGAAGAAGAAATAGGAGGAAGAAGATGAAAGCTAAGTTAACTGAAATTAATTATTTGAAACACCCAGAGTGGCACCTTCCCATACGGTTCAGCTGGGCTTCCCACACGTTCAGGACACAATCAACGCCTCGTTACCTGTTGACGATACGTCTTGGAGATAAGAGTTGAAGTTTGTGGACATTAAAGGACTGTGTTGTCCCGTTCACGTCCAGACGACCTCCGCGCGTGTGAGCTGATTCAGACGAGTGAGAAGAACCGCTTCTCCCGGCAGGAGCAGAGCCAGCTACTGGCTGAACTTTCAAAATAAACTTCAGAAAACAAACTCTTTCAGAAATGAGTGTTGAGGCACAGCAAGGCTTTGCCGCGACTCTCAGCTGAGACGTGGGTCGAGTTGACATATGACCGGACGTCTCCAGCTTTTCCAGGGAAGAGAAACAGTTGCAAGTAGTTCTCCTCCAAAAACTAAAAACCAAAATCCAGGAAGTGCCCCTTAAGAAGGGGGTGTGACTTAGTCACATACTTCCTGCTGATTGGTTGTTGCACCCCTAGAGAGGGTGTGACTTTGCAAATGAGTGAGTTTGAGTGACAGATGATAGGGTAGACAAAACATAGAAAACATACGTGAGAAGATGCAGGTGCATGTGCACAAAGTCAGTACTTTGTTTTGAGAACTGATTCATTGTTTGTAGAAAGGACGGGAGACCAAAAGCAAGCTATGTCTAGCACTTTTCCTTTGAAACAAAAACAGTTCAAACAAATACGAAGGATTGTTCCTTCAACTTTCGACACTTATTCTGCCTAGAGCAGAAAGTTCAAAGCATGATCATTCTGAGATGTTCTCTTAACTTTGTCATATTTAAAATATACCAGCTTGGTAAAATCATCATTGAAATGACAAAAATACTGTTTGATCAATTCTGAATTAACACACATTAAAGAGAAAGTTCAATCTGATTAATTAGTGTCCATTAATTCATAATAATTGTTAAAATATATAAGTGTCCATCTGTCTCCTTGAGGTTCAAGCAAGTGTAACACTGAGTGATTCAGAGAGGTGTAGAGAGGTGTACTGTACTTGAAGGTCAAGACAGAAATATCAGAGGCTAGGTGTATCACTACAATTGTATCGTTTGCTGAATATCGTAATATATATCGTATTGTGAGCAGAATATCGTGTATCGCATCGTGAGATTATTGTATCACTACAGCCCTAATGACAACCACCTGATACGGGAAGTGGCTGCGAGCTACTGGCACAGTGCACTACACGTGACTTCCGTTGTTTCCACCAACCGGTGGGTGCAGCTGTTCCGTTTCCCTGCTGAGGAGGGGTTAGAGCGACAATGGATCGTGGCTATCCGAAGGGAAAACGTCGCTATAGATTTATGTATGTATAGATTTATGTACCGTATTCTCCGGTGTATAATACGCACTTTTATTGCTCATTTGAATATCCTGCGTATTATACACCGAAGCGTATTATCTATGGATTTTTTCCCATAATTTTAGACCCATTTTTAGCTCTGATTCGCCGTTTTTCATTTTGGCCAAAAATGGTGCAGTACCAGTTTCGGCCGCTATGGGCGCTAATGCGCCCTGTAGTCTGTTTAGTCAAACTGTTTAAATTCATGCTGAATAGCAAATGTTATTCCAAAATGTTATTCATGAAGGATTTCTCTTCTCAAACCTGCAGTGAAGATTCAGTGACACTGTTTATCTCATTTTAGTTTGAGCTCAGGACAATCTCCTCAGAAGAGACTTTTGTTTTTGTCCTAATTAATAATCAGATGAATAATATCTGTTTTTGCTATTATCATTAACATAGGTCCCATATGTGACGCTTTAATGACGTTGTTTTAACCAAACCAACAGGTTAACAGTGTTGTGTGTAGTGTTAAGATCAGTTTTTATCATAAAATGCTGACATCTGAAACTAACACTTTATCTTTCTGACAATTTGTAATGTTTGATTCAAATTAAAAGTAATAAAAGTATTACTGTCCCTTCAGGAATAACTCCCAAAAAGTTCATTACTGAGAGCGATCAGAGAAGTGTTTCTGAGGTCACGGTTGTATCACTACAGTTTCAATGGGTTTGGCGCCATCTAGTGGCCATAAAAAAGACTGTCACGGCAGCGCGTATTATACACCGAAGCGTATTATCTAAGGGTTTTTCTGATTTATTTCCATAAATATGACAAAGCGTATTATACACCGGAGCGTATTATACACCGACGAATACTATGTATAGATTTATTATTTGTGTGTATGTAGATGTTTTACTTATTTTATTTACCGGTACTTATTTTTGTTCGTGTCATTTCTGCTAACCGGAAGTGCGCCGCCCGGGTAATGCATGCGGAAGTGCTGGAACGAGAGTCCGTGGCATATACCGTATTTTCTGGAATATAGGTCGCACCTACGTCAAAATGTGGACCGTGTTTAGCTCTGCTGCAAATGTCTGCCACAGGTTTAAAGAAGATTAACACTTAAAAACAATTAATATGTTTGATAAAAATTATAGCAAATATGTGTCTGAGCTGAACTTTTCTTTAATAAATGAATAATTTTAGCAGGATAAAAACCTAAAAAATATATTTGTTAGCTGACATTATTGTAAGAGTGTGTCTCAGTTTAATTTTTGTTAATAAATGATTACAAATCAGCTTATTTTATAAAAAGCCATAAATAGGTCGCACCTGAATATAGGTCGCAGGGCATGCAAAAATGATAAAAAGCCACGACCTATATTCCGGAAAATACAGTAGTCTATTGCACATAAACTGAATCCAGTTAGAAGCTGAGCAGCAACGTTCTGGACCAACTGGAGACGTGTGAGGGAGGACTGGTTGACTCAGAGGTAAAGAGCATAGTTGCCAAGTCCGCTTATTTCAAGCGGCATTGGGCTTGTTTTTCCCTGGAGTTGCTTTCAAATTTGATCAGCCGCTTGTGGCGTTTTTTTGGGCTTCTCGTGGACATTGAGTCGCTTATTTGTGCTTGTTTTTCAGTCGAGCAGTAATGCGTGTGGTAGGTAGTTTGTCACAGTTGTCATGCCCCCCTTCCACGTATGTTACGTCAAGGCGGATGTTACGTTCAGGTGCAGTTGGCGCAAGCGACAGTCAGAGCCGGTAAAACTATATAAGCGCGAGCAATTAATGATGAGTCAGCATGAGCAGCATAGTGACACAACATATATATCTTGTATCATTCAACTATGTTAGTTTTTAGCAAACAAAATGATAAATTAATGAAAATTACTTTCAAAGTGAGTTTAAAATTAAAAACCGTGTTTCTTCACGGGACATCCGACTACACGCGAATGCAACATTGTTATTTATTCTTTGTCTATTCATTCATTCATTCATTCAACCTTTATTTAGTCAGGTAAATCTCATTGAGCCTCGAGGGCTCATTTACAAAAGCGACCTGCTACAAACTAAAGAATTTAGTGAAATGTCTAGACAAGACAACGCTAATATGAGCTCTAAGTGGGGTAAATATGGAAAAAAATATAATAAAGATTGGGAGAAAGAGCGTGCTCTTCAAGACTGGATCCGACCACGACCACAGATGGGAGAAAAATGCAAAATGTATTTTTATTTTTTAGACTGAATACGTTCTTTAATGTATAATTTTGCTGGTTATATGTAATGCCATAATAAATATGTTTATACTGTTTAAAACTGCCTTTTTTTACACAATGGGATGGGGTGCTTTTTTTGGGCTTTTTTAAAAAGAGCGAGTCGCTTGTTTGTGCTTGTTTTGAAGGAGCTGATCGCTTTTTTCGGTCTGGAGATCTGGCAACCCTGGTAAAGAATGTTGCAGTAATCCAGCCGAGATGTGACCAAGACATAGATTTCATTCAACCTTTATTTCTACAGGTTAGTCCCATTGAGCCTCGGGGACTCATTTACAAGAGAGACCTGGTTTTAACAAAGAATGATGACAACAGTGAGTAACAACAACAATAGACTGTCACAAAAGAGGCATACCATTTTTTTTAAATTTTTACAAATCAAAATAAAATAGCAACCAAAAAGGACAGTCAAAGGAAAAGTAGCGAAAAGAAAAACAAAAACACAGCTATAATATACAGTAAAGCGATGTAGAAAACTAAAAACAGGAACATGATGGATTAGTGTTTCAAACTGTGAGGATCTGCTTCATCATAGACTGAGGTGACATCTGTGATAGAATTACAACAGACACATGTGAATGTGAACAGCTCGTACCTGTTGTGTGCAGGTGTGTCTGAGGTTTCCAGGTGATGTCCAGCAGTCTGCGCTGACGATCGATCTCTTCCTCGTACTGGACGATGGTTTTTTCAAACTCTGTGAATATTTCTTCAGCAGCAGCAGTTAGTCGCTCGCTGATAAACTCTCTCAGAGACTGAACTGAAGACATTGTTGCTGCACACACTCAAACATCCACCTCTCACACACAGACACATGAACAACAACAAACAGAGCTAACTATGCTAACGTTGCGCCTGCTGCATTTCCGGTGACGTCACGCAGTGTGCGACGCTCCGATAAAAGTTTAAAAAAGTTTACCTCAGCTCACCTATGAGGATTATCCACTAAATATTACAATTAAAACAAAAATCTCAATAAATCGAATATTAAAGAACCACCTTTACTTCACGTACTTCAATCCCTTAAGCTAACAATGCTAACGCTGCTTACTTCCGGTGGCGTCTCACAGTTTCTTGTAACAAAACGACTGACCTTTTACCAAAAACACGGATCCAAGATGACAGAAGTAAAATCTGACCAGCTAGTACTTTTTTTAGAGCCTTAAAGTTCCCAAAGTTTTTTTTATTTTTATTGTAAACACCGGAAATCAGGTGTCTGCCGGCGCTGTAGCGCCCTCTATAGGTGGAGGACGGTTACTGTAGCTGAAACTAGTCATTTCAACTTTTTTCATTCATTCATTCAACCTTTATTTAGTCAGGTAAATCTTTTGAACCTCATGGGCTCATTTACGAAAGCGACCTGCTAAAACTAAAGAACAATGAACAGCAGTGATAGAATTTCATTAAACAATAAACAAACAAACAATAAACAATAGAAAACAAAAAGAGAGAAAAAACAAAAAAGATTTTTTTTTTTTTTTTTTTAACAAAGTATCAAAAAACTAGCAAAACATTATAAGGTAGACGTATAAAATCAAAGACAGGAACAAATCTGCATTGGTTTTTGCCAGGATTCCAACAGATTCTGAAAACCATTTAGAGAAGTCAAGGTCGAGAGCTTCAGATCTTTTTGTAAGATATTCCATGAAGCAGGAGCAGAATAGGAGAAGGCCCTTTTTCCAAGTTCAGTCCTCACTGACGGAACACTGCAGGTAATCATGTCCTGAGAGCGCACACTGTAGCTGCACTCACGCAAAGACATGTAGGAGGAGATGTATGAGGGCAGCAGACCAAGAAGTGATTTAAAGATGAAAATGTACCAGTGGAAGAGTCTGCGTGAGGTTAATGATGTCCAGTTAACCAGTGAATACAGGGTGCAGTGGTGGGTACGATAATCACAACCAGTTATGAATCTTAGTGCACCATGATAGACCACATCCAACATCCGCAGGGTGCTTGTAGGAGCATTCATGTAGAGAATGTCACCGTAATCAATGGAGGGAAGGAAAGTCACAGATACAAGGCGTTTCCTAACATTCAGTGTTAGACATGATCTGTTTCTGAAAAAGAAACCCAGTTTAACTTTCAATTTCTTCACTAGGTTTTCCACGTGGAGTTTAAAAGAGAGATGTGAATCGATCAGGATACCCAGATATTTATAGGAATCAACAAACTCAATAGGGACACCATTTGAAGATAAAATCAGAGGAGGATCTGCTGGAACCGCCTTCCTATTTGAAAAAAACATCCCTTTTGTTTTATCAGCATTTAGGACAAGTTTGAGACGGAACAAATCTGACTGGATGATGTCAAAAGCGGATTGTAGTAACTGGAAAGCCTTAGCTACTGTTTTAGCTCGGCAATAAACAACTGTATCATCAGCATAGAAATGTAAGGATGCATCAGGGATGCAGTGACCTACATTAGCTATGTAGATTGTAAAGAGAGTTGGTCCTAAAACTGAGCCTTGTGGTACACCATTTTTAACTGTTAAATAGCTGGAAGAAGCACCGTTATGTTGAACACATTGCCTCCGATTGGAAAGATAGTTAGAAAACCAACCGATGGTGTGATCAGAGAAACCGATTTCTGAGAGCTTATGACACAGGATGTTATGATCCACAGTGTCAAAAGCTTTAGACAGGTCTAAGAAAAGTGCAGCACAATAGTCCTTAGCATCCAATGCTTCAACAACATCATTCAGAACCTTCAGAGAAGCAGTTGTTGTGCTGTGTTTTTTCCTGAAACCAGATTGATGGAGAGGTAAGATGTTAAATGAGTCCAGATAATTTTTGATCTGAGAGTTTATCAGTTTTTCTAGAACCTTGGCTAAGATGCAGAGTTTAGAGATCGGTCGATAATTGTTCAATGAGGTGGGGTCACCTCCCTTCAGCAAAGGAAGAACAAAGGCTGTTTTCCAAGCATCCGGAATGGTGTTTTGGCTTATGGACAGATTAAAGATGTGGGTCACAGGGACTGTGATGATATGAGCAGCCAGCCTTAAGAAATAAGGTGGAAGTTCATCTGGACCTGCAGATTTTTTAGGATCAAGATCATTTAACAGTTTATTTACCTCACTGACTGAGAATGGAGAAAAAGAGAAGGTGTGATTAACAGATGGTTGACTTGTAGGAGGGATTTGATTTGTTGAAGTTTGATTATTAGATAAAGTGGCCGATTTTCCGTTTGTAACTGTATCAAATAAAGAACTAGAAGCAACAAAATGTTTATTGAAACAGTTCAGGATCTCGTGCTTATTTGACACAGGAACAGAGTCAACAAGAAATTGTGATGGGAGGTCAGATGATTGGGGGGTGCCTGAGAGAGATTTAATGGTTTTCCAGAATTTTTTAGGATCGTTTAGATTTTTGGAGGTCTGAGATAAGAAGTAGTTACGTTTTGCAGCTTTGATGGCAGTTGTGCATTTATTCCTTAGCTGCCGAAATTTCAACCAATCAGTGTCTGAGTGTGATTTTCTTGCTGCTGCCCAAAGATGATCTCTCCAGTGCAGGAGATCAGCTAGTTCAGGAGTAAACCAGGGGCTGTCACGGCCCTTTATCCTGAACTGCCGAAAAGGAGCGTGTTTGTTTACAAAGTCAATGAAACTATCATGAAAATAGTTCCAAGCGGTGTTCACGTCATTGATTTGTAGGATACGTTGCCAATCAAAGTGGGATAGATCCCAAAGGAATGACTGTTCACAGAAACGTTTCAAATCCCTTTTTTGGATTATTCTGGGCTTAGCAGGTGGAAGTTTAGTAGATCTAAGAGCTGCTATTACGGAATGATCACTCAAAACGTTAGCAAATACACCTATACCAGGAAATTTGTGAGGTGCATTTGTGAAAAACAGATCTAAGGTGGAAGATTTTTCGGGACATTTTAAGTTTGGTCTGGTGGGAGAATCGATAAGTTGTGTTAGATTGAGAGATAGGCAACATTCCCTGAATTTATCACAGAGGGGGGTCGACTTATTCCAGTCAATGTTGAAATCTCCTGCCACTTCACATTGAACTTCAATCAATCAATCAATCAATCAATCAATCAAATCAAATCAATCAATCAATCAATCACCTTTATTTTACCAGGTAGAGCCCGTTGATATGGAGATTTCTTTTACAAGGGGGACCTGGTCAAGTGGTCAGCAGCACACGTCACATGGTAATTGACAATAAGCATTTGCATTTATCAAAAAAGAAAATAAAGAAAACTACAATTACAATAAATAGATGTTGACAGTTCAAAACCAACAGGATAAGACAGACTTTTATAGACATTATATACATAACAAGCAGACAAACATCGGTTGAGTAGATACAGTTTTTAAAAAATCAACAATGACATGTATATTGGATAAGTAATGGTTAGAAACCTGCAAGCTTTGATAGACCAGAGTGTTCCAGGATGTTTGTGAATAGTCTGTGATCAACTGTATCAAATGCCTTGGACAGATCTATAAATAGGGCAACACAGTATTGTTTGCAGTCCAGGCCATGTATGATATCATTTAACTTAATTATGAAACGTTGACAGTTTTAACAGTATTGATTGAAAAAAATATAATAAAATAGTAAATTCATGTTCATATATTTTAATTTATTTTCTGTTACAAA
>JBBPBX010001480.1:0-102330 GCA_038048925.1 Garcialebias charrua
CACCTAATCTTACCAAAATGTCGGAGCCTATGTAGGTTGCATGTGGTAAGTTCGGGACCACGAGGAACGGGTGATCCAGTTCTCGTTGGTTCCAGGTTAGTTTGAGGTCAATGATCCCTTTAGCGGTCATTACCTGTTTATCGTTGGGGTCTAACGAAAAGCGGAAAGCCTTTTTGTTCAGACCTAGACCCAACTGTTTCTTAACCAAGGTTCCAAAGAAAGCTTGGCTGATCGCTGATTTCTCCGTCCAAGGGGACAGAACAGCATCATCGGTGTGGGATCCTTGGATCTCAACACCTTTGACTACCTGTGGTAGGTAGTGTTCGGTGAGTGCCAACTGTTTCAGCTCGCAGAGGGGGCTCTCTTGTTGGGCCTCTACAGCCTCACCTGTAGTCGAAGGTTCACCTACAGGGATTGTGCTCTCGTCTGAGCATTCCCTTTTGCCTTCCGCGGTGCCTGCCGTTAGACGGTCAGTGTTACCCTGTATAGGCATATCGATCGGCAGTGGTTGACTCACTCTGGTCCACATTGTCTGATCGCCATAATCTATAATCGCGTCGAAGCGGTTTATAAAGTCTTGGCCAACCAAAAATGGGAATGAGTCCACGGTGGACACGTGTACCGGGTGGTATAGCGTCGTTTCACCAATCTGCATGTGAACCATGGCTATAGCTGTCAGGGTTGTACTCGTCTCCGAGAGACCCTGCAAAACTATAGCACATTCTCTGAGGGGTATTTCCCTGTCAACACCGTTAGCAGCCAGCCGTAGCTCTTCCAACAGTGTGGGTGACACAATGGTTATGTCAGCCCCACCATCCAAGAGGGCCTCTTTTGTGAGGACCCCTTCCAACGTGATGGACAGGTAAGCTTTCCTAGCGGGCCCCTTTCTGATAATGTTACACAGGAA
Organism: Garcialebias charrua; assembly: GCA_038048925.1. Taxonomy (NCBI): domain Eukaryota; kingdom Metazoa; phylum Chordata; class Actinopteri; order Cyprinodontiformes; family Rivulidae; genus Garcialebias; species Garcialebias charrua. Next base: position 908 of record JBBPBX010001480.1, read on the forward strand.
CCTATCAGGTTTTCTCCGACGTTTATCACGTCCACCCCTGACTGTGTGAACTTCATTTATCAGTACTGGTAGTGCAGACACACACGGGTCTGACTGTTCAGTTCGTGGCGAGCCACTATCAACGGTGAGTGAGCATTCCCCCCTTTTTCCTGACGAGGGGTCCTCGGACTCCGTAACAACGAAGTCATGGTTACAGTCAACGTTTTGTTGACTGTCACATTCTGGACTGTCCATGATTTGACTGTCATTACCCTGATTGTCAGCATCCTGACCATCGGTATCTTGGTGACCGCCAGCAATTGTGGCATTGTTGTTAATTGAGTGCTCTGAGTGTTAACGACTGTGCTGCACATTACCCCAGGCTGGTTATCCTTGTTTGTTTTTTTGAAATTCTCAACCATCAGACGTAGTATCTCTGAATCTTCTGCAGTCAAAGGTTTAGGGCCCTTTTTCTCTGCCTTTTGAGACTGTTGTCTGATCTCAGATTGTTCCTTCTGAGGTGCAGGAGGAGCAGGTCCACGGCTCGGGCGTCCCTTCCGGGACCATCCTGGTTTCGAGGGTCCCCTCTGGGACCACCCTTGGTACGGGGGTTCCTGTTGGGACCACCCTTGGTTATATGGGTTACCTCCGTACCCATAATCTTTACTCTTCGGACGTGCACCCCCCTTTTGATCTTTCTGTTCACCCTCTGTGTTTGGCTTGAACCACTTTGGGTTCTTTTTCCAGCGGGCACCTCCACTTTGTGGTTTGTCAGGTTGAAAGATCTGTTTCTTCTCGCCTTTTATAGGATAGGGAGCTGATGCACGCGTCCCTTCCAGCTCCAGCGATTGGGATTCGTCCTTCGCACTTGCGAACACCTCTACGGGTGTTCTGCATTCCATGTGGGCCTCGAAAACATTTATGGCACACTGTTTCATTTCCTTGATGGTTTTTTCTCTGAAATTAGCCATCACTTGTACCGACTGTTTTACAACAGGGTGGAGGTTTTTTCCGAAAAGGTATTTAAAACCTACCTCGTCCTCCATGCCCGGTTCATTGCGATTACCAAAGAAAGCTTGGAACATTCTCTGGTAATATGCCTGTGGATGTTCGTTTTTACCTTGCACGACCTTCTCGGCATCTGGATAGCCACCAGGCCCCATGTTTGGAGTGAACTCTTGTATAAGTGTATCACGCAAAAGTTTGTAATCTTTTTTTATGGCGTCTGGTTGGCGAACAATGAAGGCATATACGTTCCAGTCTGCAGTGAGCCTGATCAGCGCAATTTTATCAGCAGCAGTAGCATTTGGAAAATTACCCAGCTGGAAGTCAAGAGAGTCTAGGTAGGCCTTTGTGTGGATTGAACCCAACGGCCCCGGATCAAAGTGTTGAATGTATCTTGAAAGCTTTTGGAGTTCAGGTATTGGAATAGAAAGTTGAGAACCATCGTTATTCCCATTTACCTGTGATCCCTGTGCAGGTGTTGTTGTTGAGTACGCAAATCCCTGCTCCGACTGGCGGGTCTTAACAGGTACGATGAGCTGTTCTGCATCACCGGGTGGAGGTGTTGGGGTCGGGAAGCCTTGAGACTGCTTTGCCACAACATCCACCCACCTTTCCCTTTCTTTAAAAAGGTTTTCTTTAGTTAAGGTCAGTTCCACCTTACTTTCAGTCAATTCTCTACGTAAACGATCAACTTCAGTTTGCAGCGTTGCGCACTGTTCACTGAGTTTTTTATGTTCCTCGAATTGAGTGCTCTCTTTTAGTTGTTCTTTTAATTTATCATACTCAACTTTCAACATTGTGCACAGGTTGTGAGCTTCTTGTCTTTGTCCCGTGCTCTCTTGTAGTGCTTTAGACAGCGATTGTACCTGTTGTTGTAATCTTTCATTCTCTCTCACAGACTCGTCATATTTTTGTCCTCTGGAACGAATGCTTTCTTCATATGATTTTGTTTGCGACTGTATATCAGTTTTTAAACTCTCAATCTCTGTATTTTTCGTTTTCTTGTACGACACAAAGTCTAAAGTGGTACCTTGGTGTTTATTTTTCTCAGCAGCCAGTTCCACCTCAAGGTCGTCGCTCTTCCCCAGTTCACGGTCCAGTCTGGCCTTCAACAGAAGGGCCAATTTGGGTAAACGGTCGGCGCTGAGCTTTTTACCTTCTTTTTTGATTATACCTGTTGCTAGACTTTCTAACTCTGTGTCCAGAGTCGAGTTGTCCATTGCTGCTACCTCCTCACCATACTTTACGAGGGGTTTTGTTAGCAGTTTTAAGGCCTCATCAACACAATCTGTGTCTACTGACTCAGAGTCTGAATCCACCTGCGCTGGGATTTTCTCCTCCTCCTGCGCTGGAGTCAGCTCTCCTTCAGCATCCTTCAAGGATGAGGATGGTACAACGTCACCTGATTGTGTATCCATATTTGTTTTGAGTCTGTAAAAATCAACAAACTGGTACATGTGGGTGTTATTTAAAAAAAATATTTTTTTTTCTTTTTAGAGTTATTTTAAATCTCTTCAGTATTTAAAATAAGCATCAATTGTTTGTCTGTACCTCTGTTATTCTAAAATTTTTATTTAAAATAAACAGGAATTTTTGTTTGTGTACAGAACAATTTTTTAAAGCTGGTAATTTCACCATAAAATGCTGACTTTTTATGATGTTTTTGAGAAAACTCATCTGTCAACGTCTCTTAACCAACAGGGGGCAGCTTCGAGTCTTAATGTTTGTTATCACGAGGAGACTAAATTTTTCATTCAGTATTTAAACTAAAACAACCTTTTAGAGTCAGTTTCTAGTGTGTCAGTGATAAACGCTCGAACCACGTTCTTGTCAGAGACAAATCTATGTTGTTAGACAGTTTAGATGGCTTTAGATGAGTTTTTTAAGCTTCTAGTGAAACCACTTTTCACCGTGTGTGTGTGAACTGCGTCTGATTGTCACTCAATGTGCATCAGGAAATGACGACAAGAATGGGCGGGCCAACGCAGCGTGCGTAGCGCGTCACCAGCTTCGTACGTGAGCGAGGCGGAGCTCGCTACAAGATACGTGACGTCAACAAATCAATCACAGCGTATGCAGTGTATCACTCATGCATTCATGGTGAATGTAGTTTTCTTAACTTCGACCAATGAAGTACCGGAAATGACGACAAAGTGGGTTGGTCGCAACGGCGTGCGTTCCCACCACAGCAAATCAGCGCTCGCTACGAGTGATTGACAGCTCACAGCTCTCGTTTCATCCAATCAATCTCATAAACAGACATGCGGACACGTCTTTTTAACGTTAGCTTAGCACAGCAGATCACAACCTTATGGACTCTTAAAACAACTCAAACGCTACAAATTAACTTACCAAAATTCTGAAACATGCGGCGAACACACCTAGACAGGCCAACTTAGTTACGCTCAGTAACACAGCACTGCAGCTGTTGAACAAACACGGACTCTCTCGGAGCGCGTCAAGGTCGGTTCTGGTCCACTTTTTCGTGGATCAGAAACTCGGGTCTGAACAGAACCACTATCCGACTACGTTCTAACAGTAATATGCTTCTTTGACCTGCTCTAAAATGTAAAATACCACAACAGCAATCTTGTAGATGTTAAATTAGCTTTCAGGCTTTTGACTCGGCGGTCAAACAAAGCTTTGTGCCGGAGTCTGTGCGTGAACTGGGCCGAACGGAACCAGAACCCCCCCACAGACCACGGGCTGACAGAACTTCACCTAAAAGCTCCCACAGCGTGTTAAGGAGTTGAACAATAACAATCTCTCAGCTTCAAATGATAAAAACATGCAGAATCTGCCTGCTTTGAACACTTCCAGCCAAAATCATTATCCTCAGAGTTTAAAACTTGGATCCTCTTATGCAAACATGACGTTATAGTTCATGAGAGACCACAAATATATCAATAAACTTTCAGAACCACGTACGAGGCCACCAGATGTAAGGGGTTATGAGGAGGTCAATATTAATACTGACCTCTTTACCTTAATTAATTTACTTATTCAGATTGAATAGTAAATTCACGGATTCTGTTCTTTTTCAGTTTACCCAATATTTCTGTGATCTTTATGATGGATAAATACACAAAGCCATTAAGTGACAAAGACGTTAACTTAGTTTGATATGTCAAAGAGACACTATCATTTATTTAAAATAAATCAACTAAATTAACACCATTACACTTGATTGACATGATTTCACTTTCTTTCAAATTAATACGTCAGCACACTTAAATTTAACACAACAGACTTCAATATTGGATGTTAACATATTTAGTCTGTGGGCTCTTCAGCTTAATTATAGTTTCCAGCTTAGTTTGAGAGGGGAAAGAAATAGGAGGAAAGATTTAAGAAGAAATTATCGTGAGCATGATACCAGAGTGACACTTCTCCTCCGACTTCTGCTAAAATCCAGGTACGTTTTGTAAACAGCTCTTTACCTTTTGACGACGGCCCGGTAAGAGGGAAGACCTTGTAGCTTTTCAGATGCACGGGTCCTTGTGGGAACCAGTACAATACCTTCAAGCAGGGTTCTGGTTTACGTTTTCCAACGTCTCCTGGTTTTCGCTTGGTCATCAGAGAATATGTCAGCTTCAGGCCTCTGACTTCAAGATAAACTTATTCCAGGAAGGAATAAACTTATTCCAGGAAGGAATAAACAAAGTTCTTGAGCTTACGCTTGTTCGAAGTGGACCCATAACAACATGTTATCAGTCCCAGCTGGATGACGAGTCCTTAGCGCGTGACTTGTGGTCATTCAGCTCTTTGGAAGGTTCACATCATCTTTCGAAGCTCCCAGAAACTCTGGAGCGTTCTCGCACAGTTAGAACTTAAAAAGCAGGAACAAAGAGAGGAGTGCACTTGCCTTATCAGGCCCAAGGTTACAGCCAGAGCAGAGAGAGATTTGTTTAGGGAAAGGCACAGCAAGCTGGAGCCCTTTCATGAAAAACAACGGATTACTGTCCTCTGAGTTTCTAAACAAAACCGTCCGGTCTCTGTGACCCGAGATTTCACCTTTGACACAGCAGTGAACACAGTTTAACTCTCACAGAATAACACAGCTTAAAAGCACACATCATGAAAATGACAAAAGTTATTCTTTTGATCACATCAGCCTAAAATCAAAGATAGAAATAGTCTCTTATTGGTGACTATGTTATCAGATTATAGCTAAATGAATGATTTTGTAGTAAATGTCTTGCTTTACTGAGAGGTCAGTAAAGGTCATCACTGGACAGTTCAAAAACCTTAATTTGACCCTGGGTAGGTCCACTACACCTCTGAAACTCCCGCAACATACGGAATGACCACTGGTCTGGGTTCCTTCTTTTCACCTGATGGCTGGCTAGAGTCCTGTTTGGGTTTCTTCTCTGCTTTCAGGAAGGCCCAGTTAGGATATCCACATTTCTCTAGAGCCTGTTTTGTGTGTGATTTCTCCTTCTGTCTGGCTCCTGAGTTAGTGGGGACGCTGTCTGCTCTGTGGTACAGAGTCCTGATGACTCCTAACTTGTGCTCCAGAGGGTGATGGGAGTCAAACTGTAAATACTGTTCTGTGTGGGTGGGTTTGCAGTACACCTCAGTTTGCAAATTTCCTCTATCAGAAACTGATACCTCACAGTCCAAGAAAGCCAACCTGCCATTTTTTACATCTTCTTGTGTGAACTTGATATATTTATCCACATAGTTGATGTGATCAGTGAAATGTTGGACTTCCTGGGATTTAATTTAAACCCAGGTGTCGTCAACATACCTGAACCAATGACTTGGTGGTCTCCTTGAAAAGGACGTCAAGGCTCTCTTTTCTACCTCCTCCATGTACAGGTTTGCAACAATAAGAGAAACTGGAGACCCCATAGCACACCCATATTTCTGCCTATAATATTGCTCCCCATATGTGAAGTAGGTTGAGGATGGGGAGCAATATTATAGGCAGAAACAGCCCCAAAACTGAGTTATAAGTCTTGGAAAGTTGAAATCTCAGACCTCCTCCTCTGACAGACAGAGGCTGGTGCATCCTAAGGACAAAACCACCACACACACAAACAGAGTGGTGTAATGTACGCAGTCCAGTGCAGCGAGGACTGCCCAGACCGCTACATTGGAGAAACTAAGCAGCCCATCCACAGAAGAATGTCCCAACACAGGAGAGCAACCTCCTCTGGACAAAACTCAGCTGTTCACCTCACAGACAAGGGTCACTCTTTTGAGGACAAGAATGTGCAAATTTTGGACCGAGAGCACAGATGGTTTGAGAGGGGTGTGACGAAAGCTGTTTATGTTAAGAGAGAAAAACCTTCTCTTAACAGAGGAGGAGGTCTGAGATTTGAACTTTCCAAGACTTATAACTCAGTTTTGGGGCTGATTCCCAAACGTTTTACACCGGATGGGAGCAGAAGTGTCTTGTCTGTGAATTAGAGGTGTGTTTTTTGTCAATTTACATACAGTTGTGTATCTTCTGTCAGAGACCTCAAGGGAACCCCCTACTGTTAAGGTGTGATTTTTTTTATTTTAATTTATTTATTTATTTAAGTTGCATATTAATCAACATAACAGCAGTTAGCATCAATGTAAATATGCCGGAGTTAGCACAATAGCTAATTTTCGGTCATTTTACATGTATGTGTAGCCTGGCCCTCGCCATTCCTATGCAGCTCAGCTCAATTCTCATTTCCCTTCACTGCACAGTCTGGGATTTCTCTCATAGACAACGATTTCTCCAGCCGATTTTTGACCGGACCAATCAGAGAACAGAAGGGATGGAGTTTTGGCCCCTAACCCACGCCCCCACCTGTCCCAGCGCAGCCAGCGAGCAGCCGCATGTTCTCATTCAAAGTGATACAAAGCGATGCAGGACTGTTTTATAAATGACACAAATGTATTAATCTCCCCTTCTTAATCCCTTATCTGGAGTTTTCTTTTGTTTTTTTGGCCAAAAGTCAAGTGTTCGCTCCCTCCTCCCTCCTCCTCCTCCTCCTCCTCCTCCTCCCTCCGCTGATAAGGAAATGCCCCCACCTGTCCCAGCGCGCAGCCAGCGAGCAGCCGCATGTTCTCATTCAAAGCGATGCAAAGCGATGCAGGACTGTTTTATAAATGACACAAATGTATTAATTTCCCCTTCTTAATCCCTTATCTGGAGTTTTATTTTGTTTTTTTTTCCCAAAAGTCAAGTGTTCGCTCCCTCCTCCTCCTCCTCCTCTCTCTCCGCTGAGTGCAATTGAATAAGGAAATGACTGAGGTTGTCACGAGAGAATTAAACTCAGGTTTTACGTTGCTGTCCGAATCCCTGCATATTTTCTGGTCTTCTGGTGTGCTGGACCAGCGCTACATGGTTTTATTTAATTTTTTTCAAACGTTTTATAACATATAAACACAGAATATGCAGGCAGCGAGAGAAATAGCAGCAGGAGGCGGAGCAGATGTCAAGTTCAGCAGAGCACAGAGAGGAAGGGAGCAGAATGCTTTCCCTGTTCAAAATTTTCCTAAGATCCAATGGTTTTGTTCCTCAGGCAGAGGCCACGCCTCCAGCAAGAATCGTTTGTCAATGGAGAAAGTCCAGACCCTAGTCTGAAGCGAAGTGAAGGACAAGGGTCTGGTTTTAACCAGGCTACATGTATGTGTTACCTCAACTTGCAATTTACATATGTTGGTGCGTGACTCCTAAGACTGTTATAACTCCACGCGCACACAGTCTGTTTCATTGAATTGATAAAGCACTCTGGATAGAGGTCGAAACGTCTTCTGTAACAAATAAAATCCAGTTAATCTGGTATTGAACTCCTTTTTTGATTTTACTGTTAGCTCAGTGTTTGTTAGCGAAAACGGTTATTATTTATCTAAATAACTCATGAACTACAGGACAGATTTTCTTTAAACTTACAGAAAGTAATTACTTAGTGGTCATTTACAAACTGTTAGCTGTTGGAATTGTTTGAGATAAAATTCGATGTTTTAGGAGCGTAAATGTACAGCTTATAGCTCCGTTGTTTTTCCGGCTACTATTTAACAAATAGCTCATAAACCACACAGCAGATTTTCTTTAAACTTAAAGAAAGTAATTACTTGGTGGTCATTTACAAACTGTTAGCTGTTGGAGTTGTTGGAGCTAAAATTAGATTTATTTATAATTTATTTTCGCAGCGCGCGACCGTTTGGACTTCTCCATCCCTGCTCTGTTCGATTTGTGCCACAGATTTGTGCCACAGAGCAGCGGACGCCCTGAACATCCCATGGCCGGAACCTCCGCCTCGCCAACAGGTTATGAGGCTGGCAGGAAGCTAATTTTACTCGAAGCAGCAGGCCGCCACGAGGCAAAAGATGCCCGTGTTCCCCGACTTCCTCACAGAATTAACTCGCACCTGGACTCAACCAAGAGCCCCGATGCTTCTTCCCCTTTCACAGTTCCTGGACGTGGACGGGATGGATGAAGTGGGAATAGCTAACGTGCCTCAGATTGAGGACACACTAGCGTCTCACCTGGCTCCTAAATCATCTGGAACAAAACCAACTCTTCCCAGCAAGGCTTGTCGAGCCTCTGCGTCTCTACTCGAGAAATGCTACAGGGCTCAGGGACTTGCGGCGCGCGCCATGAACGCGTCCGCGTTAATGCAGGCTTACCTGGCGGAAAAGCTGCAACAGCTCCAAACAACATCGGACAAGCAGGCGGCTGCCGAATTGCTGGATGAAGCCCGCAGGGCAACAGACTTTGTGCTCCGTATGATGGGGACAGCTGTTGTCGCGCAGGGCAGGGGAATGGCGGAGGTGGTAATCGCGATCCGCCACCTCTGGATGACTCTGACGGATCTCCCGGAGGGACAAAAGGTGCCTTTTCTCCATCATTCGATAGAGCCGGAGGGGTTATTTGGTAAAGCTTTGGAGCGATTCCAGACCAAGCTGGACCAAAGACGCAGGCAAGCAGAAGCTCTCCGGGTGGGCATCCCCCGGAGAAACTTCGCCCCTCCAAGGGAGTCTGCTGGTAGCAGGTCTGCGCAGTCTCGGCAACACTCGGCGACACGTGCCCCTCCGCAGAAGCGGCCAGCATACGAGGAAGAGCCCAGGCAAAGACCTCCACGGGGCCCACCTCGTACCGAGCACGCATGGAGCAAAAACAGATTTGTCCCCCGCCAGACGTCCAGACACAGGGACTCCTCGGCGAATCGTGACAACAAGCAAAAATGTACCTGATGAACCAGGTTCACGTTTCCATTTTACACGGTCACCCGCCCACGTGGTAACAGGTTTGATCCCTTCATGTCCAGACTTTGCTTGCAAAACAGTACAAACAGCTGGTTTATTTTCAGCATGCACAAATCATGCTTTTTCTGCTGTGAGTGACATAAAATCATGTACGTCATTGCACGTAAGCACGAATAAAAATCATGAAACAGTTCCTCTCCGTTTTATTGACTCTCAAAAGATAAAACAACAACAACACACACTCTTCAGCAAAACAGGTCCCTCTGGCCTGCATGCCGTCATAAAGGGAGAGGGCCGTTTTTCTCTTCTCTCTCACGGCCCACGGGGTATTAGCATAATCAATAAACCCCAGCAGAGTCGAAGACCCCGAGGAGGGAAACGTGTCAGGAGACAGAGGGAGAGGAGGAACGTGAAGACTGTAGGACTGAGGGTTGCAACTCTAAATGTGGGGACAATGACAGGCAAAGGTAGAGAGCTGGCTGACATGATGCAGAGAAGAAAGGTAGATGTTTTATGTGTCCAAGAGACCAAGTGGAAGGGCAGCAAGGCTCACAGTATTGGAGCAGGGTTCAAACTGTTTTACCATGGTGTGGATAGAAAGAGAAATGGAGTAGGGGTGGTCCTGAAGGAGGAGTTGGCAAAGAATGTAGTCGAGGTGAAGAGAGTGTCAGATAGGGTGATGTATCTGAAGGTAGAAGTAGAAGGTCTGATGCTAAACATAGTCAGTGGTTATGCTCCACAGGTTGGATGTGATGCGGAGGAGAAAGATAAATTTTGGAAAGATTTGGATGAAGTGATAGAGAGTATTCCCAGGGAGGAAAGAGTGGTGATTGGAGCAGACCTGAATGGACATGTTGGTGAAGGAAACAGAGGGGATGAGGAAGTGATGGGTAGGTTTGGTGTCAAGGAAAGAAACCAGGAAGGACAGATGGTGGTGGATTTTGCCAAGAGAATGGAAATGGCTATAGTCAATACCTATTTCCAAAAGAGGGAGGAACATAGAGTGACCTATAAAAGTGGAGGAAGGAGTACGCAGGTTGACTACATTCTGTGTAGAAGAGGAAACCTGAGGGAGATTGGAGACTGTAAGGTTGTGGCAGGGGAGAGCGTGGCCAGACAGCATCGGATGGTTGTGTGTAGAATGACTGTTGTTGCGAAGAAGAGAAAAAGAGTAAAATCAGAGAAGAAGACCAAATGGTGGAAGCTAAAGAAGGAAGAATGTTGTGAGAAATTCAGAGACGAGCTGTTAAAGGCTCTGGGTGGTAAGAAAGAGCTTCCAAGTGACTGGGCTACTACAGCAACAGTAATTAGAGAGACAGGTAGGAAGGTACTTGGTGTGTCATCTGGACAGAGAATGGATGATAAGGAAACCTGGTGGTGGAATAGTGAAGTGCAGGACGCCATTCAAAGAAAGAGATTAGCCAAGAAGAAATATGACAGTGAGAGGACTGAAGAGAGGAGACATGAATATAAGGAGATGGGACATAGAGCAAAGAAGGAAGTAGCTAAGGCAAAGCAGAGGGCGTACAATGAGTTGTATGGGAGACTGGACACTAAAGAGGGCGAGAAGGACTTGTACCGATTGGCAAGACAGAGGGATCAGGCTGGAAAGGATGTGCAGCAGGTTAGGCTTATTAAAGATGGGAATGGGAATGTTCTAACAAGTGAGGAGAGTGTGATGGGTAGATGGAAGGATTACTTTGAGGAGCTAATGAATGAAGAGAATGAAAGAGAAAGAAGAGTGGAGGTCATACAGACTGTGGACATGGAAGTGGGAAAGATTAGTGAGGGTGAAGTCCGGAAAGCTCTGAAAAGAATGAAGAAGGGGAAGGCAGTAGGACCTGATGACATACCAGTGGAGGTTTGGAAATGTCTTGGAGAGATGGCAGTGAGGTTTTTGACTCAAATATTTAATGGAATATTTGAGGGTGAGAAAATGCCTGAAGAATGGAGAAGAAGTGTGCTGGTTCCCATTTTTAAGAACAAGGGTGATGTACAGAGTTGTAGCAACTACAGGGGAATTAAGTTGATGAGTCACACGATGAAGATCTGGGAGAGAGTTGTGGAAGGAAGGCTTAGACAAGAGGTGACTATCTGTGAGCAGCAGTATGGTTTCATGCCAAGAAAGAGCACCACAGATGCCATCTTTGCTTTGAGGATGTTGATAGAGAAGTACAGAGAGGGTCAGAAAGAACTCCATTGTGTGTTTGTGGATTTAGAAAAAGCATATGACAGGGTGCCAAGAGAGGAGGTGTGGTATTGCATGAGGAAATCTGGAGTGGCAGAAAAGTATGTTAGACTGGTACAGGACATGTATGAAGACAGCAGGACAGTGGTGAGATGTGCTGTAGGAGTGACAGATAGCTTCAAGGTGGAGGTGGGATTGCATCAAGGATCGGCTCTGAGCCCCTTCTTGTTTGCTCTGGTGATGGACCGACTAACAGATGAGGTCAGGCAGGAATCCCCATGGACTATGATGTTTGCAGATGACATTGTGATATGTGGTGAGAACAGGGAACAGGTGGAAGAGAACTTGGAGAGGTGGAGGTATTCACTTGAAAGAAGAGGAATGAAAGTCAGCCGTAGTAAGACAGAGTACATGTGTGTGAATGAGAGGGAGGCCAGTGGAACAGTGAGGCTACAAGGAGCAGAGGTCACAAAGGTGCAGGACTTCAAGTACTTGGGGTCCACTGTCCAGGAAAATGGGGAATGTGGTAAAGAGGTGAAGAAGAGAGTCCAGGCAGGATGGAGTGGATGGAGAAAAGTTTCAGGAGTGATTTGTGACAAAAAGGTGTCAGCAAAGGTCAAAGGAAAAGTTTACAAGACAGTGGTGAGACCAGCTATGTTGTATGGTCTGGAGACAGTGTCATTGACAAAAAGACAGGAGACAGAACTGGAAGTAGCAGAAATGAAGATGCTGAGGTTCTCCTTAGGAGTGACAAGGATGGATAAGATCAGGAATGAGATCATCAGAGGTACAGCACATGTTGAACAACTGGGAGATAAAGTTAGGAAGGACAGACTGAGATGGTTTGGACATGTCCAGAGGAGGGACAGTGGGTATATTACCATACCATACCATATTTATTTATAAAGCACTTAAAAATACAGCAGCAGCCGTCCGAAGTGCTGTACAAGAATAAAAACAAGCACAAAACAATAAAAACAATCAATCTCAATCATATAAATATCAGAACATCACAAGTAAAATAATACAACATTAAAACAGAGATGTGAACTCATTCTGGTTTAAAAGCCAATGAAAACATATGTGTTTTTAAACGAGTTTTAAAAACAGATATTGATGGGGCCTGCCTGACCTTCAGTGGCAGCTCGTTCCACAATTTAGGAGCCAGAGCTGAAAATGCTCTGTCTCCTCTGGTCTTATAAAAGGTTTTCGGGACTGCTAAAAGCATCTGGTCAGCGGATCTGAGAGCACGTGATGGCACATAAAGTTGAAGCAGTTCAGACAGATAAGAGGGACTAAAACCGTTCAAAGACTTAAAAACAAACAATAAAACTTTAAAATGGATTCGAAACTGGACAGGAAGCCAATGAAGGGACATTAAAACTGGAGTGATGTGCTCACGTCTGCCTGTACCAGTCAAAAATCGTGCAGCAGCATTTTGTACCAGCTGCAACCGAGAAAGCGAGGCCTTATTTACTCCAATCAGAAGAGAGTTACAATAATCCAGGCGTGAAGTAATAAAAGCGTGGATTACTGTCTCTAAGTGGCGTCTAGAAAGGAGGGGCTTGATTTTTGACAGGCGCCTCAGATGAAAGAACGAGGACTTAACCATGCTGTTGATGTGACAGTCCAGTTTCAGGCAGGGGTCAATTTTCACTCCTAGATTTGTCACAATCGACTTTTCATATGGGGCCAAAGAGGAAAAATCAAAAGTGGTGGGACTGTCAGGAGCACTAGATTTAAAGACCATAACCTCGGTCTTTTTATCATTAAAATGGAGGAAATTAAGCGCCATCCACCCTCTAATGTCACCAAGACAGTCCAGAAGAGACTGCGTGGAGCCATTTTGTTTTACAGGAAAATAGACTTGACAGTCATCCGCATACAAATGAAACTGCACACCATGCTTTCTGAAAATAGAACCGAGTGGCAGAAGGTAAAGTGAGAAGAGAAGAGGACCAAGGATAGATCCCTGGGGTACACCCCAGGGGAGGGCAGCAGATGCAGAGGTAAAATTATCAATCTTCACACTGAAACTTCGATTTGAAAGGTAGGACCTAAACCACTGCAGAGCTGAGCCAGTGATGCCCACCCATTGCTCCAATCTGGCGATAAGAATTTCATGGTCGACTGTGTCAAAAGCAGCTGTTAAATCTAAAAGCACAAGTAAAACACAGTTTCCAGAATCCAGCGATAAAAATATATCATTAAAAACCCTTAAAAGAGCAGATTCAGTGCTATGGTAGGTTTTAAAACCAGACTGGAAGACCTCCAAAATTTTAAATTCATCCAAAAAGTCCTTCAGCTGGGTGTAAACAACTTTTTCCAATATTTTTGAAATAAAAGGTAACTTTGAAATTGGCCTAAAGTTGGACAAAGAGGTAGGATCAAGGCCAGGTTTTTTCAATAATGGCTGAACCACAGCATGTCTAAAATTGCCTGGCACCACGCTAAACATTAAGCTGCTATTGATCAAATTTAGAACAAAAGAGCCAACTGTAGAAAATACCTCCTTAAGAAAACAAGGAGGTACAACATCAAGGGGGGAACCTGATGGTTTCATACTGGTGACAATTTTCTCTAGGTAGGAGAGAGAAATAGGCTCCAGATGATCAAAAAGTGCAGGACAGGGGACCAGGATGGAAGGGTCATGGGAAGGAAAAGAAATACAAGCCCTCGTGTTCGTAACCTTGTCCAAAAAAAATTGAAGGAACTTATCACAAAGTTCTTTAGATGCTTCAATAGGAACCGGTTCATGTGAATTTAGGACCGTGTTGATTGTATCATAAAGAACACGGGGATTGTGAGAGTTGGCAACAATAATGTCAGAGAAATATTTGGCTCTGGCTGTTTTTACAGCTTGTTGATAGCGACGCCAACTCTCTCTCACCATATCAAATGAGACTTGGAGACCATCCTTTCTCCATTTGCGTTCATTTTTCCTGCATACCTGCCTAATGGCACGGGTATGGTCACTCAACCACGGGTCAGATTTAGGCTTTGAACGCCTAGTTTTAATTGGGGCCACATCATTCAGAATAGTGTTGCATAAAGAATCAAAATGTAGTGAAAGCTCCTCAGTGCTGAGAGACACAGAGAGCTGTGAATTTAAACTATTAAAGGCTGTGGAAAAATGAGCAGCAGTGGATGAGTTAAAAACACGGCAGCTTCGAGCAGGAGCACAGGGTTTAACAGCTTTAGAAACAGGAATAAAATCAAATAAAACTGGCATATGGTCGGAAAACAATGCATCACCAATTTCCAAGTTTAAAATAGACAATCCATAAGATAAGACAAGGTCGAGGGTGTGTGTACGTTCATGCGTTGGGCCCTTCACTGATTGAGTGAGACCAAAAGCATCCACTAAATCTAAAAAATCCTTCACCAGCGGCTTTCCAGGGCTGCACACCGGGATATTGAAGTCTCCTAAAAATAAAATTTGCTCATATTTGGACATGTAATCGCTCAAAAAATCAGAAAAGTCCCGTATGAAATCCTTATTGTACTTGGGAGCCCTGTAAGTAGAAGGATGGTAGAAGGATGTTAGAAATGCAGCTGCCAGGAAAAAGACACAGAGAAAGGCCAAAGAGGAGATATATGGATGCAGTTAGAGAGGACATGAAGGTAGTTGGAGTGAGGACAGAGGATGCAGAGGACAGAAGCCGTTTTCGCATTGGCCAGCCCTCCCCGGCTCTCCCAGCTTCTAACCCGGGTTCGGCGTATTCGCATTTACCTTTTCCGCCCGGGATCCACCGTTGTTCTGGAACCATGTCCACCGTGGTTCTATCGGGCCGAGCCCCACAGACCCAGTTTCACGTCATGTACTGCTCACATTTGATTCGTTGTTTGCAGCTGGGGCGGGACTCATTCAAACAACCTCAGCGCGAGGGTTGAATTTCATTCAAATTTAACTACAGAAACCCCTAAAACAATTGTTAGCTGAAATAGTTTTTCTGAGTTAAATTTTTGTTAATAACTGATCACAAATCAGCTTATGTTACAACGTAAATAACAACGAAGCGCGGACCCATTTCCACCTTTCAGCGCGGCTTGAATGTCATTAAACAATAACTAAAACAATAAATAATATTGTCTAACTGTTGCGCGCAGCCAGGGTTTTAAAATATAACTAATAATCTCTAACTTCTACGTGCAGCTAAAATGTTAAGAGTGATTCCTATATGGGTAAGGTGGACACCTGAAAATCCAGTCCGCCCCAATAGCTCAAAGCGTTAGAGCACTGCTGTTTTGACCGGGAGAAGCGGGTTCGCTTCCCGCCTGGGACAAAGTTATTTTACTTTTTTCTTTTTAATTCACATTTTCTTTTAAATAAAAAGGAATCTGTTTGGTTAACAAACTCCTTTTTATTTACTCCAATAAAAAAATAAAAAAAACTTTGTCCCAGGCGGGAAGCGAACCCGCTTCTCCCGGTCAAAACAGCAGTGCTCTAACGCTTTGAGCTATTGGGGCGGACTGGATTTTCAGGTGTCCACCTTACCCATATAGGAATCACTTCTCTTAACATTTTAGCTGCACGTAGAAGTTAGAGATTATTAGTTATATTTTAAAACCCTGGCTGCGCGCAACAGTTAGACAATATTAGTTATTGTTTAATGACATTCAAGTCGCGCTGAAAGGCGGAAATGGGTGCGCGCTTCGTTGTTATTTACGTTGTAACATAAGCTGATTTGTGATCAGTTATTAACAAAAATTAAACTCAGAAACACTAATATATATATATCCAGCTAACAATTTTTTTTTAGCGGAGTCTCCTCTCTTAAAACACGAACACTCCACCCACGTGAAGAGAGCACCCCACCCACTTCCAGAGAACTGCCCACCCACTTCAAGGCGGCTCTGCGGCAAATGCGTAATGAACGCGGGTGGCCCAGAGCCACCCAGGGGCGGCCCGGGGCATTGAGGGCTGGCCAATGTGAAAATGGCTAGAGTGAGGTGGAGGAGGATGACTCGCTGTGGCAACACCTGAAAAAGGAAAAGCCGAAAGAAGAAGAAGAATAAACCCCAGCAGAGCGCCTCTGATACATCTGCTGTGAGCAGACACAGTGGCGTCTGCGAACCCCCCCACCCACACACACACACACACACACACCTCTCAGGAGGACAGGTGGGAAGGGTCACGTGCTTAAGCCCTCGTTTCATGGTGAACGATGGGCCAGCTGATACACTAACCAGACGAACACGTGACATGTCCGCTCCTCAGAGAGGCAAGCTGACAAAGTCTGACAACGGGAGTGCTGCTTCAGACGCCCTCAGGCAGCCACATATTTCACACCTCCATAACAGTGACTGTATTCAGCCTGCTGTTGTTGAAAACAGATCAGAACCGAATCAGATTTCTCTTCCTGTTTTTTTTCGAGAACTGAGCTCTTTATCACCAAACAATCTAAAGTCTGCCAAACTAAAAGGAACACCCCCACGCTCTCATGGTGCGGCCGCTCCTTTGTTATTAAAGAGGGACACGCATCGCCCAAGCAGCAATCAGACAGCACGTCACCTCCCGTTCTGTTCTGATTCAAATCTGCTTTCAAAGATAACTCTTCCAGAGGATGAAACACAAGCCTCGGTTGGTTTATCTGGTACCACTGCTCCATTAAGGCCAAGAACTAGTAAACTAGACCATCTCAGAAAACGGATTGGAGTTAGAAGATCTGCTCGTTTTTGTGACTCACAGTCTCACAGCAGGACTCCAGACTTGGAGGAGGAAAATAGACTTTCTGCTCCAGACCTGTTTAATAAGAATGACAGGTTATATCAGCCCTCAATTAACCCTGAGCAGGGTAATTGGGGAGCATATCAGCAAGGAGGCCTCCTTCCCAATCTGGTTGACCCCCAGAGGTTAACAACCTCTGTGTCACCAGAAGGGGCAGTGCAACCACCTAGGCCAGGAACTGCCAAAAGTCTCAGCTTGTTGGCTGAAAAGAACAGGTTGATGGTGTCAGGCTTACCAGAAAATGTGGTATTGACCATACAAAATGCCCGTGCTGGTTCAACACAATCTTTATACGCACAAAAGTGGCGTATTCTTTAGGCCTGGTGCTCAGAAAGAAATATTATTTCTTATGCATGCGACTTGGCTCAGCTCCTGACCTTCCTTCAGGATTTACTGGAAAAAGGTCGTTCTTATTCAACGATTAAAGTTTTCCTATCAGCGATCTCAGCCTGTCATGAAGGCTGGGGACACAAGTCACCTGAAGCACATCCAATCATAATAAGATTTATGAAGGGTGTCCTTCGGACTAAACCTCCCAGCAGGACCCTGACCCCTGGTTGGGATCTGGGCCTGGTCCTGAGGGCCCTCTGCGACTCCCCAGTCGAGCCATGGAGCGAGGTTAAGATAGATTTGCTATCTTATAAGACTGCTCTACTCCTGGCACTTTGCTCGGCAAAACGCGTGGGCGACCTCCATGCATTATCTGTACACCCGACGTGTACCAGATTCACCCCTGACGGGTCAAAGGTCACGCTAAGGCCTAATCCCACGTACACACCCAAGGTCTTGACTCTGAACCATAGGAGTCTAGACTTTGATCTCTCCTCTTCTCCACCTGCCCCTGTCCTCACTCAGGAACAGGAAAGGCTACAGGCTCTCTGCCCAGTGAGGGCTTTACGCACCTGCATGCAGAGAACAGCCGAATGGAGGAAAACAAACCAACTGTTCGTCTGCTTTGAAGCACCTGCTACAGGGAGAGCCCTATCAAAACAACGCCTCTCACATTGGGTGACTGAGGCCATTAAAAGGGCCTACAGTAGCAAAGGTCAACAGGCGCCCTCTGGAGTGCATGCTCACTCCACTAGGGGCTTGGCTACTTCCTGGTCATTATTCAGGGGTGTACCAGTCGCAGACATCTGTGCTGCTCCGAATTGGACCTCATTAAATACTTTTGCAAAGCATTACAGTTTGGATGTTACTGCTGGTGACGTCACTCAGGCTGTCCTTTCTAATACACAATAGAAAGCAACCTTGGGATGCCTGCTGGTCATGGGCAGACGTGCACTCTAGCATGCATTTCACTGAGCATTTCAAGGGCGTGAATGGATTACGTTCCCATAGCAAGTATGTTGCACTGAGAGACAGACTTAAAGGGAACTGAAAGTTATGCACCATAACTCATGTTCCCTGAAGGAAGGGAACGAGGTGCAACATATCTTGCCCTTTCAATGCTGAAAGCTCGGTGAAGTGCAATTTCTGAGGATGATGGAGGGGCGCAAGCCGCTTAAGTACCCAGAGGGCGGGGCCTCTGGCGCGTCGGTGACGCCCCTGCCGTAAAGGCGTGAGTATATTCCTTCAGGTAATCGCACGGGGGCGCAATTCCCATAGCAAGTATGTTGCACCTCGTTCCCTTCCTTCAGGGAACATGAGTTATGGTGCATAACTTTCAGATTTGACCATTATGTGAATTTATTAAGGAACGGTTAAGCTCAGACACATCTTTGCTATAATTTTCGGCAGACAAATAATTGTTTTTACCGTGTTAATCTTGTTAAAAGTCCTTCCGTGCATGCTTCTGTGGCCGCCATTTTCAGTAGGGCAAATGACGCGCTGACGCGTCGCGTAGCAGTGACGCATAATAGATGCAACTTAAATAAAGGTGCGACATGGTTATGGATTTTTCCAATTTATTGCCAATAAATGGACAAAGCGACTTATAGAGAGGTGCAATATATATAGAGAGTAAGTTCCTCCGAATTTACTGTACTGGGCCTCCCTGTGTCTCCACAAAACAGATCATACTAGTGCCACAGCTCGCCTGTCCTTTTCCACCGTCTTTGTCACTGGTGCAAAAATCATCCTCAAATCTCCACCACCCATCCCCTCCACACAGCCTCATTTGTCCACCATCAGCATCTCTTCACACCCTTTTTCATCCGACCACACTCATTCACGTTTATTCCCTCCCACAATACTGTATATTCATTACTTCAATGCCATTACAATTTGTATCCAAGGAGCCACAGTCCTCATTATTCTTGTAAAACTCCCCAGCCTGCACACACTCACACCCTCTGTCCACAGAATTATAATTCACATAGGCTGCATGGATGCATCCTGTCATCACTCCAAAACCACCAGAACTGAGTTTAACAAATTTCCTGAATTTATCAACATCTGTAGCAAATAAGAGTTTATACGGTAATCTTAAAGGGATTGTGACATGATTTTTTTACTATTCATAAAATTGCTCAAAATATATATATATTATCATTTAAATATGTTTGTTTTTGCAAACAAAATGATAAATCACTTTAATTTTGCTTTAAAAGTGATTTTGAACTTCAAGCCGTGTTTAATCATGGGAAATCCGATTACACTCGAACGCACCATATGTGATGTCACACTGGGCAGAGGGCTGTGGTGTCTTTAATAGCGGACAATTTAAAACTGGACGAATTTAGCAATCTATGTGAAGATTTGAGCTATTTGTCTTCATTTTGGGAAGCAGAAAATTGTTTGGGTGATGGAACAAGAAACAACAGGATCTAATTTAGGTCTGATTCTGTATCAGACTTCCTTCATGTCGAGCTGCTCATACCTGCGCACTGTGACAAGCCCAGAGCTCTGCCCGGTGTGACATCACAGATGGTGCGTTCGCGTGTAATGGGATTTCCCATGATTAAACACGGCTTGAAGTTCAAAATCACTTTTAAAGCAAAATTAAAGTGATTTATCATTTTGTTTGCAAAAACAAACATATTTAAATGATAAAATATATATATTTTGAGCAATTTTATGAATAGTAAAAAAATCATGTCACAATCCCTTTAAGGATGAAAATTTAAATTAAACTTATTTTTCCTAGTGAGTTACAGAAGTTCTTATGACAAGTCTGTGCATGTACCAGTAAATATATCACAGTAAAACTGCTTACAATATTCTTTTGAATGAAACTTGTTGATGATGTGAGTTTTTGTTTGTTGTTAGTTGAATTTGAACAAAACATAATGACGTAGCAAGCTGTGAAGAACAAGATTTATTTCAACAAGTCCAAAACGCAGACAGCTTAACCACAGGATCCAAACAGTTCCTAACACAGCTTAGCTCCACACTTCACTTTAGACTGCAGTAAATAAATACATACCTGTGTAACCCTGATGTTTGGTTTGATACCAGTGAACTGATGAATCGCTCACCCAGGAACTCTTCTCAGCTTCACACCAGTTAATAATGCAAACTTCATCTGTAATAGAAAAAACGTGTGGTTGGTGGTGGTCTGACATGTAGCTCCTGCCCCAACTCTGAGAACGTCACGCAGTAAAACATTGTCATCAAGCAGCCTCCACTTCCAAAATGAGTTTTGCTGTGCACACAAACACTATGAATTATGGTAGTAACGTTTGTGAGATGTTTTCAAAATAAAAGCTGTGAATGATGTCATTCTTGCTATGTTATAAAATGATTTTTAATGTCCACCTGTGAATATGGATCCATAATATTTTTGCTTTTGTCACTGTTTTGTGTGGTCATTTGTTTGTTCATTATGTGAAAAGTTAAATTTGTTTTCCATGAAGTTTCCAATAATACTAAAACAAAACCATAAAGTTTCCAGAGACCAGTCTCTCTTCAGGCTGACTGCTGAACACTTCCAGATGTTACTGACCAATTTTCACCTGGATCTCATGTGGAATTTGAAAATTTAAGCCTCATAAATTTAGCTATTTTCTTTCCAGTTAACACTTTCCATTAATTATTTAAAAACAAACTGTTTGTTTTAAAGACTAGTCTCACATCACGCTGACAGAGGAACACCCCAGATCAGTTATAAAAATGCAACATATTCTTCTTTTAAAAACGTCCCTCAAACATTTTACGTTTTATTCATATTAAATTTAAAGGTCCACTGACATCATCTTTCTACTTTGCATAAACTGTTACAAGATATATACCTTGTAACATTCCACTATGTTCGTTTTTGCAAAAATAATGTAAAATTAATGAAAATTCCTTTCTAAATGAGTTTAAACTTCGCGCCGTGTTTCGTCCCAAAAAATCCGGGTATTTCCGCATACGTCATCTGTGACGTAGCGTCCAGACTCTGCTCGAACGCACATTGAAAAACAATGGCGGAGAATACAGACGCATCAGACGAATTTAGCAATTTAAAAGTTTAGATTTTAGCGATTTGTCTTCAGTGAAGCCCAAGTTATTTTGAGTGATCAACAAAAAACCGCAGGTTATAATTTTGTTTCTGCTGCCAATGTATTTCTTGATGAGCTGAGCTCTCCAGAGCTGTTCAGGAAGTGAGCAGGACTCTGAGTTTGCAGCAGCAGCAAGTTGTCGAGGCTGAAGGCATTCTCCCACATCTAACTCGTTTACAGAGCACTGAAATGGTAATACATTAATTAATGTATCTAATAATCAGTGGTGGGTGCCAGACCGCTAGGGAGCGCTAAAGCGCTATTCCGCTTACAGTGGACCTAAACTTTTTGTCAGCGTTTTTGTGAATTGACTAACTTTTATAATTCATAAGCGGATTTGTGCTATTTTTATTTAAAATGCAGTACCGCTAATAACTAATTATCTATCAGTAAAAACCAATAAACTTATTTACAAGCTCTTAAGCTAGATTCATACTTGATGCGTCGCGCAGCGCGCGAGGGTGTGCCCTCCAAAAGCGACGCAATTTCACAGTCCCCGCCCCTGCGCGTTGGCCCCGCGCAGGGGATTAGCGCGTGCCGTGCACCTCTGAATTTTTGAAACTCCGCAAGACTAGAGCGCGCACCGCGCTCAGTGACGTACGGACTGGGCTCAAAACAAGATGGACGCTTTCGAAGCTGCTCTGGCTGAACTCATCCGCATGTATCGCCATTTGTATGATCCCTCGATGTGCAACTGGCACAGAATTCATGGAAGGAGATTGCAGAAGCGATGCAGAAGGAGGAAGAAAAACATGCGGGATCGCTTCGTGAAGGCCAAGAAGAGGGTGATCAGAAGTGGCGATCCTGGCACCAACAAACCGGTGCCAATCCTCGTTGTGGAGCTGAGTTGGCTGTCGAGTTTTATAAAACACCGAGAAAAGGACACAAATATGGAAAAAGAGGTAAAAATGAAAGAAAAAAAAAGTTAGTACTGCTTTTATTACAGCTAGCTTAGCATGGAATACAGCAGGCCATGCTGTGCAGCCTGCCGTGTTGTTTCCCCTTTGTAGTCATAGATATAAACAATAAACTGTGAGAATGAATGACCAAAACATGGCTTAATGAAAATATAAATCAAGCTGCTGACCAGTAAATGTGAAATAGTGGAAATAACCATTTTAGATCTGCACACCTCAACTGTAAACAAATTTAGCCTGTGTGTGTGTTGATGCTTCACCATCTGTTTACAGGTAGTCCCCGACTTACGAGCGAGTTCCGTCACTAGGGGGCGCTCGTAAGTCAAAAATTCGTAAGTAGGAACACATAGTAAAAAAATAAAAAATAAAAAAAATAAATTTTTTTTTACTTTTTTTTTATTTTTATAAATGAATACATGTACAGTACTGGACAGTCACCAAGCACTTAGCCTATCCTAACACAGTTTTTAAAGATGAAGGAATAAGTTGAATTGTCTCCCTTTCACATAAAGGGAGCAAGCTCCCTATGGAGCCTGCAGGGAGGAGGGAGACAATTCAACTGATTCCTTCATCTTTAAAAACTGTGTTAGGATAGGCTAAGTGCTTGGTGACTGTACAGTACTGTACATTTATCTATTTATTAAAAATATACAGTATATACAGTATTTTTATTTTTTATTGTTTTTTATTTATAAATAGATAAATGTACAGTACTGTACAGTCACCAAGCACTTAGCCTATCCTAACACAGTTTTTAAAGATGAAGGAATCAGTTGAATTGTCTCCCTCCTCCCTGCAGGCTCCATAGGGAGCTTGCTCCCTTTATGTGAAAGGCAGACAATTCAACTTATTCCTTCATCTTTAAAAACTGTGTTAGGATAGACTAAGTGCTTGGTGACTGTCCAGTACTGTACATGTATTCATTTATAAAAAAAAAAAAAAAAAAAAAAAAAAAAATTTTTTTTTTTTTTTTTTTTTTAATGAGATGCATGCTCGTAAGTCCGGGACCTCGTAAGTCAGAGCGCTCGTAAGTCGGGGACTACCTGTATTAAGCTAACAATTACACAAACATTTGTTTTTATTTAACATATATGTGCATTGTATCCGTTACCGTACAGCAGGCCATGCTGTGCCATGCTGTGCAGCCTGCCACGTGTTGTTTCCCCTTTGTAGTCATTGATATAAACAATAAACTGTGAGAATGAATGACCAAAACATGGCTTAATGAAAATATAAATCAAGCTGCTGACCAGTAAATGTGAAATAGTGGAAATAACCATTTTAGATCTGCACACCTCAACTGTAAACAAATTTAGCCTATATGTCTGTTGATGCTTCACCTTCTGTTTATTAAGCTAACAATTACACAAACATTTGTTTTTATTTAACACATACTGTATGTGCATTGTATCCGTTACCGTTTCATTTTGTACTGATGGATGTCAATGTCTGTTTTTTAGCCTGAAGAAACACCACAGAGCCAAGCACAGGACGATACATGGTGCCTCGACCAGACTGTCACCCCATTCGACCAGACCGTCACCCCCATGGACCAGACCTTCACCCCTATCGACCAGACCCTCACCCCCATGGACCAGACCGTCACCACCATCGACCATGAGTACATCACACCCATCGTCTCTCACAACCTCACGCCTACTGGCCATGAAACTGGCAGTACTTCAAATGCAGGGTGTTTTCCTCTGCGCAGGTCCTCCACGCCAATTCCTCCCTGTCCAACGGTGCCCATACCCGTACCACCTCGACACTTGCCAGGGTCAAGCAGCAGTAGCAGAAGCGACAGCCCTAGCATCAGCTCACTCCGTTGGTGTTGGTGAAAACTTTTTATACTTTTATACTACTATGAAAAAGTACTATGCAAAAACTCAGGACAGTATTACACTTTATTTCATTTTATGTTTATTAAATGTTGGTGAAAACTTTTTTTACTTTTATACTACTATGAAAAAGTACTATGCAAAAACTCAGGACAGTATTACACTTTATTTCATTTTATGTTTATGGATATTAAATGTTGGTGTTGGTGAAAACTTTTTATACTTTTATACTACTATGAAAAAGTACTATGCAAAAACTCAGGACAGTATTACACTTTATTTCATTTTATGTTTATTAAATGTTTTAGTGTTTTAGTGTTTAAATAGTTATTGTTGCACTGAGGGACAGAGAGAAATGCAATTTCAATCCTGTGTATGTCCTGTACATATTACTGTTTTGAGAATAAAGCTGACTTTGACTTGACTTTGATTCAAATGATACATTTGTAATGCATCAATTATTTTTAGACAGCATGCAATTTTTGCACACATTAAAATCAAAACACTATTTCTACAGGTTTCTCCACATTCCACTTCACATTCCTGGTGAAATAAAGGCTACTACACATTGAGATTTTTCGTGTCAGGTAGCAATGCTTCATTTTAATGCAATATGGGACTTATATTTACAATGCCATTTCAGGTTTCCAAATAATTCTAACATCTAATGTTCTTACAGTTATAAAAAAGTCTTTCATACCAAATTTTATGTAATACAACTGTTAGTGGCTTTGTAAATACAATATGCAAACAAAACAGACGGAAAGCTGAAGTGGATATTTCAATGTAGTTTCATTTTATTTAAAATCATTTAACATTCAAATACATATAGCAATATACAATATAGCTTGGCACACCTCAGAGACTATCAGGGAAACCGTAGTTGCACCAAGTTTGTAGCTGGCTGCTACACTTTTCTGGCTGCTACCTGAAGCCAGGATTCTTAAAGTCACTGCCAAACGCTCGGGTAATGTCACAGGGCTGCTGTGGGTCCTTCCATGTCGTATGAAAGGCGAAATACGATGTAGCAGGTCATCAAATCGGCGTGCAGACATGCGGAAGTAACTGAAGTGCATTTCTTCGTCAATTCTCCGCATCGGCATCACCAGCATGTTATATTCCCCACCAGTACGTCTCTGAGAGTGTAATGGCCGAACATACCATCTCCTTCTGCGTCTTCTTCGTCTCATTAAAATTGCAAGACACAATAACTGTTGAGGCAAAAACTCGGGCGTGGGAGGAGTTCGGAGAGGCCATGGAGAATGACTTCCGTACGGCTTCGAGGCGATTCTGGTCCACCATCCGGCGTCTCAGGGGGGGAAAGAGGTACGAGACCAACACCATTTATGGTGGAGGTGGCGTGCTGCTGACCTCAACTCGGGATGTTGTGAGTCGGTGGGCGGAATACTTCGAAGACCTCCTCAATCCTACTGGCACGTCTTCCACTGAGGAAGCAGAGCCTGGGGACTTTGGGTCGGGTTCTCCGATCTCTGGTGCTGAGGTCGCCGAGGTGGTTAAAAAGCTCCGCGGTGGCAAGGCTCCGGGGGTGGATGAGATTCGCCCGGAGTTCCTTAGGGCTCTGGATGTTGTAGGGTTGTGTTGGCTTACGCGACTCTGCAATATCGCGTGGACATCGGGGGCAGTTCCCTTGGATTGGCAGACTGGGGTGGTGGTTCCCCTATTTAAAAAGGGGGACCGTAGGGTGTGTTCCAACTATAGGGGGATCACACTCTTAAGCCTCCCTGGTAAGGTCTATTCAGGGGTTCTGGAGAGGAGGGTCCGTCGGATAGTCGAACCTCGGATTCAGGAGGAGCAGTGTGGTTTTCGTCCTGGTCGTGGAACACTGGACCAGCTCTACACCCTCAGCAGGGTCCTGGAGGGTGCGTGGGAGTTTGCCCAACCAGTTTACATGTGTTTTGTGGACTTGGAGAAGGCATTCGACCGCGTCCCTCGGGGGGTTCTGTGGGGGGTACTCCGGGAGTATGGGGTACCAGGCCCTTTGATAAGGGCTGTTAGGTCCCTGTACGACCGGTGTCAGAGCTTGGTCCGCATTGCCGGCAGTAAGTCAGGCTCGTTTCCGGTGAGAGTTGGACTCCGCCAAGGTTGCCCTTTGTCACCGATTCTGTTCATAACTTTTATGGACAGAATTTCTAGGCGCAGCCAAGGTGTTGAGAGGATCCGTTTTGGTGACCTTAGAATCGCTTCTCTGTTTTTTGCAGATGATGTGGTCCTACTGGCTTCATCAGTTCGTGATTTACAACTTTCACTGGAGCGGTTTGCAGCCGAGTGTGATGCGGCCGGGATGAGGATCAGTTCCTCCAAATCCGAGGCCATGGTCTTGAGCCGGAAAAGGGTAGCATGCCCTCTCCGGGTCGGGGAGGAGGTCCTGCCCCAAGTGGAGGAGTTTAAGTATCTCGGGATCTTGTTCACGAATGAGGGAAAACTGGAGCGTGAGATCGATAGGCGGATAGGTGCAGCGTCCGCAGTGAAGCGGGCGCTGTACCGGTCTGTCGTGGTGAAGAGAGAGCTGAGTCAAAAGGCAAAGCTCTCAATTTACCGATCGATCTACGTTCCCACCCTCATCTATGGTCATGAGCTTTGGGTTATGACCGAAAGAACAAGATCTCGGATACAAGCGGCTGAAATGAGTTTTCTCCGCAGGGTGGCTGGACTCTCCCTTAGAGATAGGGTGAGAAGCTCAGTCATCCGGGAGGGACTCGGAGTAGAGCCGCTGCTTCTCCACATCGAGAGGAGCCAGTTGAGGTGGCTCGGGCATCTGGTTAGGATGCCTCCTGGACGCCTCCCTGGTGAGGTGTTCCGGGCATGTCCCACCGGGAGGAGACCCAGAGGAAGACCCAGGACGCGCTGGAGGGACTATGTTTCTCGGCTGGCCTGGGAACGCCTTGGGATTCCCCCGGAGGAACTGCTCCAAGTGGCTGGGGAGAGGGAAGTCTGGGCCTCCCTACTTAGGCTGCTACCCCCGCGACCCGACCCCGGATAAGCGGAAGAAGATGGATGGATGGATGGATGGAATAACTGTTGTTCTATTATAATTTGCTCCTCTAATAAAGACAGTTCAAGAATGAAGCGAGCGGGAAGCCATTTTGTTTGTGTTGTGACGTCAAACAGTTCTTCTACGGTAGATTTCTTCTTCTACACCCTTTCTTGTAACATATGCACATGTTGTAGAGGCTACTTCCACCTGCTGGCCCGTAAAAGAACAGCACTTTGCCATGCTCGGCCGTGCGTCAACCATAAACACAGGGGCGAAACTATGAACGCATTTCGCCGTGCGGCACAGTGCACGCGCGGCGCGTGCGCTCCAGCCTGCGGACCAAAGCGAAAGTCTAACTCAGCCTTTATGCTGCTTGTTTTTACCTTTTCCCCCACCGTAAACAGCACAGAGGAGGAAGGGTGTGAGGGGGAGGGGGGCAGAGCTGAGAACTGACTCGGCTCTACCATGTAGGTAAATACCTGGGGGTCCCATTTCAGCAGTGGCCCCGGCCCCGCCTCGCCCCGTGCAGTCACCTAATCACTAACATTGATCCTGCTTGTTAATGTACATTTAACATAAAAATAATTATAGTTACGATGAAAACGATCATTAAATACGCAATTAAAAAAACGGTCGATTTCTTTATCCCCCTACTAAAAATGGAGTATTCCATCTTGACAACTTCTGGGTCAGACCGTGAACTCGAGAGCTAGTTCTGTGGCTACTGGCTACTGTTTGTGCTGGGTATTTGGATAAATCCTTAAAGAACCCCGCTGTTTCAAGCCAAATTAACGTGGCCAGATGATTTTAAGGTGTGTTTTGTGTCGACCATTTGACGGTGAGTCGTTATTTTTATGTATTTTAGTTACTTTTCATTAAATCTGTTGACTACCTATGGACGCTGAACTCCGTGTCCAGCTGGTTGTTTTGGGTTACTAATGGATAAATCCTTAGAGAACCCCACTGTTTCAAGCCAAATTAACGTGGCCGGATGATTTTAAAGTGCGTTTTGTGTCGACCATTCGACGGCGAGTCGTTACCGTTTCATGTATTTGGGTTACTTTATGTATAAATGCGGTGGCGACACACCCGTGTATTTGAGATTTAAACGTGGTTTTAGGGATTAAAAGATCATTCTATTTTTTGTTAATTTCGTGGCCGAATAGAATATATGTACGTAAAGTATTAAATAAATCCTTTGATTTTTGTAATTTCATCCTTTCAGGATCATTTTTGTTACTTTTCAGTTGGCAGTGTAGTGCAAATATTAATAACGCTGCCGGCTATATATAAATATATAAATATATATATATACAGCAACCCCTCGAGTTACGTCAGGGATAGGGACCTACGTGTGTGACTTAGGTCGATTTTGTCGTACCTCGCGGACCAAAAACACATGCCTGTCGTAGGTCCGCGTTTCTGACATAGGTCGCGGTTATACCGCTAACGGAGCGCCGCACACATATTTAATGGCATGAGACTGAACAAGCAGACATACTAAGGCCATAAACACGCACAGAACTGCACAATAAATAAAAAATATAATGTCTTACTTTGAGCCGGTGGCCCCGACTGCCAGGCGGACATTTGCGGCGAGCTCCCGGCCGCAGATGGATCCTCCGCGGCATGTCGGCTCGGTGTCTTCGCCTGTGTTAGCTGCTTTGTTAGCTGCTGTCGTTAGCATGTCGGGCGGCGTTGTGGCCGCCGATCGCGGGGCGATCCGCGGCTGCTCCTCCGGACCTGAGACGTCCACAGAGTTGACCGAGTGTTTCCAGCTAATTTATCCGTATGAGGCAACCCTGATCGGGCACACGGAGCCAGCTGACAGTAGCCTCTGGAGCTCCATCGCAGTACAGTTGTAAAATGGCGACCGGAAGTGGCGAGCGGAAACGACCGGAAGTTGCGTAAATACGATAAATTTCTAATCAAAACGTAAAATTAATAATTATACTTTATTTATAAAGCCATTTAAAACAACCACAGCTGCAACAAAGTGCTATACACATGAAATTAATAACTTTTAAACACACACAAAAAAAAAAAAAAATAATTTTTTTTTTTTAATCATATTTTTATTAAATATGATAAAATCGTAAGTCTGAGTTGCCGTAGGTCGCAGGTGTCGTACCTCGAGGGTTTCCTGTATATATATATATATATATATATATATATATATACATATATAATATACATATTTATGCATATATATACATACATATACATATATATACATATATATATATACATATATATATATATATATATATATATATATATATATATATATATATATATATATATATATATATATATATATATATATATATATATATATATATATATATATATATATATATATATAATATAGAAATATATAAATAGCGGATTAGATTAGCTTCCCCTAATTTTCATAAGACATTTGTGCTTTTGAAATTGTGGACCTAAAAAAATTAATAAGCGTTTTAGAAATTGTGGAACTAATTTTTTAATTAGCGGTGCCCACCACTGCTAATAATTATTCACCATTAATTTATAGTTAAAAAAAATGAGTCCCTTTTAAATTATCTGTTTTATTTTAGATGTTTATTCTAACATACGTTCTGAA
The DNA here is from genome assembly GCA_038048925.1 of Garcialebias charrua. Lineage (NCBI taxonomy): Eukaryota > Metazoa > Chordata > Actinopteri > Cyprinodontiformes > Rivulidae > Garcialebias > Garcialebias charrua. The sequence continues at coordinate 30,786 of JBBPBX010001480.1, forward strand.
AAACATCTTCATATTTCCACTGTTGTAATTTGCATGTTTACATGCACTGAATGTTCACTAAATATAAAAAAAACAGTAGTTTATCTGTCAATCATTACATTTAAAAAGAAATGTATATCAAATACTGTCAAAATAACATAAATTTTCATAGCTGGATCATCAGTGTGTATTTGTTTTCAGCTGTTTTAATAAAAATATGTCAGTTTGTGTTTTCAGGTTTGTTTTTGTTCATTTTTCAATTGCTGCTTAAACATTTTAGTTTTCTGACTGACTGACATACCAGTACTTCTGTTTAAAACCAGTCCAGAAGTTGCACATCTGGGATGGTAGCACGTTGAATGCTCACTGGGCAGATTGTTGATGGTTATGAAGAGCTACAGACACGACTATGTCACTTATATAATTTTTTTTCTTCTTTTTTTTTTCTTCTTTCGGCTTTATTCCCTGCGTTAGGGGTCGCCACAGCGAACTGGTTGCACGAAGATTTGGCAGTTGTTTTTACGCCGGATGCCCTTCCTGACACAACCACAGACCACCGAGCAACCACAGCCCTCTTTGTGGAGCAGAGAGCTGATATCTAGGGTTCCCGGGGGAGCAGATGGTGTGGGTTAAGGGCCTTGCTCAAGGGCCCAGAGTGGGGCAGATGAGGGTGGATACAAGTGTGACCGCTTCACTTATCCCACCCACATCTTTGATGTTGTCGGTACCGGGGCTTGAACCGGCAACCTTCCGATCACAAGCGCACCTTCTTAACCTTTGCGCCACCACTCCCACATATGTCACTTATATAAATGAAAAAAACAAAACACCCTATTTTTTGTTTAATCATATAAATACTTTTCATTCAATTAAAATTGAAAACTATAATGTATGCAATGTAAATATTTCTCCACTGTAAATAAGGTGTAACTGTTATATCACAAAGATTATATAAGTATATATTTATAATTTACAAAATAAAATAAAATATTATAAAATCTTTTTTTTAAGTATTGATAAAAAGTTTAAACAAATACTTAAATGTATTTCTAAGACACCCTGATGATCACATGTATGTAAATGCATTACCGGTATATACTGTAATCACAGAACTTTGCAGCGGCTGAGACGGGACGTAGTGGAGGCGGAGCATTCCAGGCTGTAGCGCGAGCGAGGTGGAGCTGAGTCATATATGGCTCTGAGTGAGGAGGGACCAGAAACGTGTCTCTGTTCAAAATGTTTCTAAGTGCCAGCGTGTTCAAAAACTACATATAGCACCTTTAAACACCGATGTATCTTTACAGGAGTTGGGGGTATTGTGTGTGTGTGAAAAAAAATAAAGATTTAAAAAATAAAGAAATGTATATATATATAAATATATAAATATATATATATAGGTAACCCCCGAGCTACGAACGAGTTCCGGACCTAAGGACCGTTCTTAGGTCGATTTTGCCGTAGTTCGGGGGTGAAAATAGCGTCCCGTTCGGAGTTCCGCATTCCGTTCTTAGGTCGCGGAAATAACGCTAACGGAGCGCCGCACACACATTTATCGGCATGAGACTGAACAAGCGGACATACTGGGCCATAAACATGCACAGAACTGTATTTACAAACACTTATCTAACTCACATCAGCAAAAGATGTCAACAATGAAACATGAACACTTCTCAAAGTGCAGCTTTTAACATCAGAACAGCAGCAAATCAGCAGGAACTCACATCAGTAAAATGATGTCAACCATGAACCATGAGCACTTCTCAAAGAGCAGTTTTTAACATCAGAACAGCAGCAAATCAGGAACTCACATCCATCCATCAATCCATCAGCAGCAGCATCAGCTTATTGACATGAATCAGCACCAAATCAGCATAACATCACATCTATCAGAAACATGTTGCAACTAGTGCTGGACGATAATTCAATAACGATAAATATCGCGATATACTTTTATTCAATAACGATGATATGAAGTTTAAGCATATTTTCGATATTTCGATAGGATTTTACAACGTTTTTCTGTTTCTGTTCGGGTTGGAGCGGCTGCTTCAACAACCCGCCCGGACAGAAAAAGCTGTGACACAAAACGTGCGTGGTGACGTCGTTGTTACGCAGCGCTCAGTCCAGCAGCAGGCGTTAGCGGTAGCAGGCTAAAAGCTAAGCTAGTCTCCAAAGCGCGTTAAGTTTTCGCTTCAAAACGAGTCAAACGAGTGCTCATGACCGTCAGAATGTGACTGAACAAAGTTTCACAAGCGAAGAGAAAGCAGACGACATCACTGATGAGAGGAAAGACTAATTCGTCGGTGTGGACGTAGTTCGGTTTTGTTAAACTGCAGGTCTCATCTGCAGCGAGTCTTACTCGGTTTCTTTATTTTGCAAAACGTGACAAAGTCGTTCTAACTAGCGGTGGGAACATCTAACTTGTTTAATCTGAAGAGTTTCCACTCGATATAATATGAGAGTCAGAAGATGAAGAACAATAAAGTTTGAGCCAACGTTTCCCTGAAACTACAACGTAAACAAACAGCCCCAGCAGCAGCGCTGCATGTTTTTTTATTCAAAATAAAACAAATTCATCAGAAGAAGAAAAAACACTGAATGAAAATGTGCAGAAAGACGAAAATAGTGTTATAATATCTGCCCCTTGTTTAAAATAAACAAAATAACTACAAACAAACAACAACCTTCACCTGCACCACACCTTCCCAAACAAAATCATATTTTAAAACATAGTTTTATAAATGTTTATGATGATATCAAGTCAACACAATCCTGTTTCCTGATTTACAACTCAGCTCCTTCAAACTAGTCCTAAATGGAGGTTTTACAAACATTTACATTCCCTTCAGGGTTTAATAACTTTAAACAAATTTTAATTGAATATTTGGGGGGTAATTTTTTTTCAGTTTTATACATGACTTGTAAAATACTATGTTCAACCAAATCATAAAATTTTAATAATTTAAACTGATGAAATATTTGTTGGGTGACCATAGCACTTCCTACTAATAATTCTTGTAGCTCTTTAAAAACAAAACAAAAAAAACAGGGTTTGTAATAGTTTTACATGCTTTTCCCCAAACTTCAATACAACAGATTAAATATGGAACAATCATTACATTATTCAATATATTCAAAACTTTGTCATTCAAAAACTATTTTACTTTATACAGTAATGCAATTGATTTTGTTATTTTTATTCTTAAGTAATTTCCATGAGATTTCTATGTCAGCTTCTTATAAATAACAACACCCAAAAGTTTTATTTAATTAACTATGAATTTCAATGCTGTAAATTTTAAAGATGTTTAAAGTTAAAACTATTAATATTGACACAGTTGAGAATTTTATGGCAAGAAAGTTCATGCTCAATAATCCACGTACCAAATCCAATAATTCTCAGTCGGGTCATCTGGACAGTTTCTTTTTATAGAAATTGGATGGAGGGTGAAACGTTTCTATAAAAAAATAAACTGTCCAGATGACCCGACTGAGAATTATTGGGTTGAGAAGTTTATGTTTATTTGATGGTGATTTCCATCTTTTTGGAGGCTAAATACAAATACAAGGAGAACATTAATTTATTTGTATAGTTTATAGTTTTTTTTAAGTTTTTATATTGTTTATATCGATATCGAAATATATCGATATCGACCGAAATTAAGAACTATATCGTGATAAAAATTTTGGCCATATCGTCCAGCCCTAGTTGCAACCATCATGTTTTTGAAACCAGTGCGTTGATGTGTGTCAATGTGCATGAGAAAGAAGTCCATGAACTCAGAAAAAGCTAGAAGCAGCAGAAAAAAGAAACAAAATTGCCTTATGCCGGGTACCCACTGAACCGGTGTCGGGCGGCTGAAGCGGCCGGTTTACATTCAAAGTCTATGTGGAGACGCGCGGAGTCGCGGCGAACCGTGAAGCGCCGTTTTGAGTGATTGAAGCGGCGCGGCGGCACGCGGCAGTTCCTTTCCACGCACGCGCGCGTCCGAAAGCAACCTACGCGTCGAGCCGCCAACGGCACAAAATTCGATCTCTGGTGGCTCGACGCACCGCAGCAACCAATCAGGACTAGCTTTGTCAAAGTCAAAGTCAACTTTATTGTCAGAACTGCAATATGTACAGGACATACAGAGGACCGAAATTGCGTTTCTCTCAGTCCCTCGGTGCAACAGTAACCATCTAAACACTAAACACTAAAACATTTAATAAACATAAGCATAAAATAGTAAAAGTGTAACACTGTCCTGAGTTTTTTCATAATAGTATAAAAGTATGAAAATTTACACCAACACTGAAACACCAAACACCCCTAAAACACCAAACACCCAATGAACATAAGCATAAAATGAAATAATAAAAGTGTAATACTGTCCTGAGTTTTTGCATAGTAGTATAAAAAGTATAAAAAGTATATCTATAAAATAAACTGAAGGTTCTAGCATTGACATTTGCAAAGAGTGGCACAGCAGCATATAAGTTAATGTACACAGTATATGTATGAGGTATTTGATGTTGGTATATAGGCAAAGTGGCATATGCAGTGAGGCACATAAGGCACATTTGGCATCCTTAGATAAGGCTAGTCAGAGAATGCTGTATATGTATCTGCAGTAGTGTAGATAAAAGTAGTGTAAATGTAAACAGTAGTAATAAATGTAAAGCAGTAGTAATAAATGTAAACCGTATTAATAAATGTAAACAGTGAATGTAAACAGTAGTATGACTATAGGCAGTAATGTAATACAAACATTAGTGCAAATATGAGAAGTAGTGCAAACTGAATGAGCACATGACCGAGAGTTTAGTGAATAACCCGTTTGATGACACAGAGTCCAGTGTTAAAAACTTTGTGTTGAGTGGTAATGTGTGAGAAAGTTTTTTGTGTTAAGGCAGTTCAAATGGGAGGGGAGGCAGAGCAGGCAGAGTGTTTAGCATTCTGACTGCCTGATGAACAGAGCTGTCTCTCAGTCTGCTGGTTCGAGCCTGGAGACTCCTCAGTCTCCTCCCTGATGGCAGCAGTCTAAAGCGGCTGTGTAGTGGGTGTGTGGGATCACCTGCCATGCAGTGGGCTTTCCGAGTGAGGCGTTTGCTGTGTAAGTCCTGCAGTGAGGGCAAGGAGGTGCCGACAATCTTCTCAGCTGCTCTCACGATGCGCTGGAGGCTCTTGCGGCATGATGCAGTACATGCACCAAACCACACCGTGATGCAGCTGGTCAGGACACTTTCTATGGCACCCCTGTAGAAGGTGCACATGATGGGGGTTGAAGCTCCAGCCCTTTTCATAACATAATCTCGTTTTCAACACATGTACTACATGCGGTGCAAATGACAATAAATTCTCTCTGACTCTGACTTTTCAGCTTGCAGAGAAAGTAGAGACGCTGGTGAGCCTTCTTGGCCAGTGCTGCAGTGTTCCTGCTCCAGGACAGGTCCTTCGAGACGTGCACTCCCAGGAACTTGGTGCTGTCCACTCTCTCCACTGTGGTGCTGTTGATGGTCAGAGGGGCATGTTGTGCATCCCTCTTCCTGAAGTCCACGACAATCTCCTTTGTCTTCTCCACGTTGAGAGTGAGATTGTTGTGTCCGCACCACAAGGCCAAGCGGCTCACCTCGTTCCTGTAGTCCGTCTCATCGTTGTTGCTGATGAGACCTACCACTGTTGTGTCGTCCGCAAACTTGATGAAGTGGTTGGAGCTGTACGATGGTGTGCAGTCGTGTGTTAGCAGGGTGAATAGAAGGGAATAGAAGGTTTTATGATGACGCAATCACCACCGGACAGAGGTAGGTGGGCACCGCGTCACGTATTAAAGAACGGACGAAAAACACTGCTGCATTTTCGCGCCTAAATATGGAGGAGAAACTGATTGTTGCCATTTGTGGACAATCCATCATCTATGATCAGTCCAGTATACATTATAGAGATAGGAACTTGAAGGACATTGCCTGGAAGAAGGTTTCTGCCGAGGTCGGGCTGTCAGGTAAGTTTTCACAATGTTTTTCAATGTTGCCCTGTTATTACAAGACTATAAGCAGCAAAAGACCAGCTAAATAGATACATCCAAGTACAGAATAGCTGCCAAAATTAGGAAAACCTTACAGCAAAAGAGGTGCTAAAGCTGAATTTGGATAAACGGCAGATAAAACATACAAAATAGAAGCTAAAATTAGCTCAAACAACATTAAAACAAAACATGAATTGTAATGTGTTAAGTACAGAATAGCTTCTAAAATTAGGAAAACATTACAGCAAAAGAGGTGCTAAAGCTGATTTTGGATAAACAGCAGATAAAACATAAAAAACAGAACCTAAAATAACCTCAAAAACAAAATTAAAACATAACATGACATGTAATGTCTTAAAATTAGCTAAAGCCGTCCAAAGTAGCAAATTATATACAGTACTGTAGTGGTACAAATAGTAGGTTACAGATACAAAACAGAAAAGTAGCTCTATATGTGCTAAAAGTAGTGTGTTTAACAGACATTTTTAATGCTCTTCCACAGAGAATGTATGTCGTAAGCGATGGAAATCGCTACGTGACACGTACGCCAAGGCGGTCAGGAAAAAGAGGGACACACAGAGGAGCGGCGCTGGAGGAAGGACATCTCCTAAATGGAAGTATATGTCTGTGCTGTCCTTCCTGAGACCGTACGTCACACCGAGAGAAACCAGCGGAAACATGCCGAGGAGATGCGAGGAGGACCAGCAGGAGCAGGACGAGCATGTTGCTGCCGAAGAAACAGCTGTGGGTGACGAATCGCAGCTGTCTGCAAGTGGTGAGTATAGAGTCATCTCTGCCCTACTCTCATTACTGCATTGTTTACTAATTGTCATTACATGCACAGATTCTGCTTTGTGTGAATCAACAGTGGAACCAAACTCCTCCACTCCGTCTTCAGAGGAGGCTGGACTTTCATCTGCTGGAACTTCATCTGCGGCACCTTCACCTGCTGGACCATCAGCTGGACCTTCATCTGCTGTCACATCCGGTGTGTATTCAATCATTTAAATTCACACAGTCAGTTACTTTAATATCTGTACATATCCATTTACATCCCCCTGTTGTATGTGTGCGTACTCGTGCACGTTCTAACCTATCAAAAACCTAATTATTCGTATTCTGTCTAGCACGACTACATCAGAAGAGACAGCGAACCATGACTACTCCACAATCCACACACTTTGAGAGGAGCCTGATCAACATGATGTCTTCCCAAACACCACCGACACCAGAGCACAATTTCTTCTCATCTCTTGTTCCCCTTTTAATGAAGGTGCCAGAAAGAAATCGGGACATAGCTAAATTCCGAAAAACAAAAAGTCAAAAATCTGGGAGTGATAATGGATCCTTCCATGAAACTCAACAGTCATGTAAACATGATCGTCAAATCCTGTTTTTTCCAGCTGAGGCGTCTGTCTAAGCTGAAGCCCATATTATCCAAAAAGCACCTGGAGACAGTGATTCACGCATTCATTACATCTAGGCTTGATTACTGCAATTCACTTCTGTTTGGCGTCAGTCAAGCCACCATTGCACGATTACAACTGGTTCAGAACGCAGCTGCCCGATTTTTAACCAGCACACGCAAAAGAGAGCACATTACACCAGTCTTGGCCTCCCTTCACTGGCTACCGGTTCATCTTCGAATCCAATTCAAAATTCTCATGTATGTCTACAAATCGCTGAACAGTCTCGCCCCCGCCTATCTCTCGGATCTGATACACCCATATGTCCCTCCACGTGCTTTGAGGTCAGAGGATCAGGTACTCTTAATAGTTCCAGAAACTCGCCTTAAGCGCAGGGGTGACAGGGCGTTCTCTGTAGCAGGCCCAAGACTCTGGAACGAGTTACCGCTGCTCATCAAACAGGCCCCCTCCCTCTCGGTTTTCAAATCCCGGTTAAAAACTCACTACTACTCCATCGCTTTCAATGCCAGCTGATTTGTATTGGATCGTTTGATTTATGATCTGCAATGTTTTTATGTTTTTCGTGTTGTACTTCATTGTCTGTGTTGCCTGTTGTGTGTTTGTTTGTCCAGCACTTTGGTGTGGACTTGTTCCTGTTTAAAGTGCTTTATAAATAAAATGGTATGGTAAAATGGTATGGTAAATTCAAAATCCATCAGTTGCTCATTGAGAACATGGAGGTGACATTAGATCTGCAGAGCACGTCACATGACTCAACTGGCACAGAAGAGGACGTGTGAAGTGATGTATATTTTGTAAATGAATTTCTATCTGTATTTTTTTTTTATATTCTATTTGTCAATTTATGCTTCTGTACTTTTTTATTTTATTTTCTATTAAATCTTTAAATACTAAATACAAGTTTCTTTCCTTCTTCAGATCGGCACTTTGAACTTTGAAAATAGAGGAATGTTGTCATTTGTAAATTGCTTTGATGTAATATTAACACATACATTATGTAAGAAGTAACAAATGAATTATGAATCGGGAGTGATCACTGCAGTTGGCTGTTGACACATAGCCATACAGCTTTAATTGAGACCTTTTGAAGAAATTACTTATTGGAACAATGGAAAAAATGCCTTTCATATTAGTGAAGGACCCTGCAGCGAATAGCTACAAGACACAATTATTAGGAATGATACTATCTTTGATTTCACAGCTTCACATACTCTTCTTCAACTTAATAATGTAACTATCCGTTATTTGATTTAATTATAACTATAAATGTGAGCTGTACAGAAAATTGGTATTAAGACAAACATACATTTCTTAAAAGAAGTGCAGCAAGCCAGGAAAAACAGAGTTTTGGGGGTGTTGTGTTTAATCACTTCTTTGTGCATTTACAAACATATATCATGTGTGCCTGCTCAGATTAAACAAGGCACTTCAGAGGTAAAACGTTTTCTGCAAAAAGAACATGCACATAATAACGTACAATGTAAACAAGCATGTTAAATGGTGTCCATGCTCCTTAGGTTTGTGTGTGGCTCCTAAAACAGCCATTAGTCCTGACCTACAGGACATGACTATTCAGTCTGCTGCCAAGACACCGCTCCCTCTGTGGAAAAGTACGCCATAAAAGCATCTCTGGTGTTGGTTGCTTCTCTGGACCCAAAGTTTGCTCCCATTCTCGGAACACCTTCAAGCTGTTCTTCAGGTACAAATGGTGCCGCGGGTGTGTGTCCACTCGCCCGCATGAAATTGTGGAGAAGACAGGTGGCCTTGACACATTGCTCCACTACTCCGACAGGTATGCTCAGCTCGCGCCGAAACATTCTCCACTGGCCAGACCAGATACCAAAAGCATCCTCCACAACATGAAGTGCACGTGTCGTTCTGTAATACATAGTTCCCATGTGACGTCACATCCGTGTTACTTCCGGGTGGACCCTCATTTCGAAAGGCAGTGCAGGGGACAGCGCGGTCTAATGGATGTTCATTTTTTACGTTTTTTGTTGTTGTTGTTAATTTCTAATTAATTGCAATGGTTACTTCATGTTGGGTCAGTGGGTGTTCCAGTCGGGTAGACGTTTGGGCAACGCGCAGGTTTCACTTAATCAAAAAAAAGTAAACGTGAAGGATTTATCTCATCGGAGAAACTCACAACCGCCCCATCTCTGCTTGGATCTGCTCAGAAGACGTCGTGCTTTTGGCCGGTAAACAAAATATTCTACATAAAACAATGTTAGAGTACAACTGTCTGTGTGTTAGAGCTGTGGTTTTTTTTTTTCATTATTTAGTGACACCGTCTTGCATGCTGTGGCTAGCTTAGCATCTCGCTAACGCGACAACGGCCTCCTCACGGTCCACCGGGACCGGCGGGGAGACCGTCCCAGTGGGAGAAGGAGGACGGGAGCCAAGTCGTGCGGGCGACTCGTCGGTCCCATGGGACGTGCCCCCGCGGCCGCGACGGATCCACGCCGTCCGACCTGAGCTCGACGGACCCTCCGCTCCAGTGCTAACAACATGCTAACTTCCAACACGGTAACACTCAAAGTGCTGGTTCTGGTCCGTGTTCAGCCTGGACTGTTTGTGCTGGCTGTGTGTTATTTTAGTTAAACCTTTTTTTAGCTGGTTAGATCTGATTGAGACAGTTTACACATCTTTTTTGGATTTAAAGCTGTGAAGCTCTGCGCTGTGAAGCCGGTGTGCTGTGAAGCCCTGTGCTGTGAAGCCGGTGTGCGCTCTTTGTAGTAATTAAATAATTAATGATATCGGAGTAACTACTTTGTGACAAGTTGTCTGATTCGTCTGCCATGATTTCTTTCTCAAACTCATTTAACTCGACCACTGCCAGTTTGCTCTTGTTCCTTGATGAAGCTGTGGTAGCTCGTGTTTTTGTCCGTATAATTTGCTCTGCTTGTTCGCCATCTTGCCTTCTCTGCCTTTAGATGTGGTGCGGAAACCGGTTTGCGCAATACTGGGGGCATGTCTGGGAACTATGTATTGAACACACGTTGCTCCCTGGTAAGGCCACCGCGTCCAGAAAAAGGCTGCATCATATTCCGGCGCAGTGGAAATGCCTCATCTGCAACAAAGACGTAGGGCTGGGGCCCTCTGTGGTCTGCATTAGGAAGGCATCGGTCAGGGGGCAGGTTTAATGCGCCACCACCAACAGCCTGGCCAAAAGAGGAGTTGGCAAAGATCCCCCCGTCACTTGTTCTGCCATACCCCCCCACATCGATGATGCGAAACCTGTACTTCGCGTCAACCACTGCAAGAAGAACTATCGAGTGTGTTCCCTTGTAATTAAAAAAAAGGGAGCCTGAGTTGGGGGGTGCTTTCACCCTGATGTGCTTGCCATCCACAGCACCGCAGCACTGAGGGAAGTTCCAATGCTCCTCAAACTCATTTGAAATTGACCTCCACTCATCCACTCCAGGCACGGCCATAAACTCATCCACTAAGCAGTCCCAGATAGCAGAGGCCACATCCGGGACGATCCTGGAAACAGTGGAAACACCCACCCGGAAGCTCCCTGCGATGGTCCTGTACAAGTCCCCAGTTGCTAGATACCTGCATTAATAAAAAACATAATCAAAACAAAGCAATATAGTCATATAACAATTTTTGAACACATTCATTCATGCTTCTCTGTGTATGTATGTATGTAAATATATATATATATATATATATATATATATATATATATATATATATATATATATATATATATTTACACACAAACACACACGCGCAGACATTTATATATTTGTATATGTCTATATTTATGCATGTGTGTATGTATACCCAAATATGTCATGATATATGTATATAAACAGTAGTCTATATACGTATATAGTTGCTAATATATATGTATATGTAAACACACACACATGCATACATATAGTTACAGATGTAATAAATGCATTTTGGAATGTGTATATGTACATATACATATGTATACATGCACTGAGTCACCTAAATACTGTGCCATACTGCAACACATGTCGGGTGTATTTTATCTATATCATTGTTGTTTGACATTATCCCAACCTGAGACAGATGGACAGCCGTTCTTCTGCTGGAATTGCGCGCCTGTAGTTGGTGTCCTGCAGGGTGATGCGGCCAACAACGCGGGACAGCAGGTCGTCAAACTGGGCTAGCGTGACACGGAAGTACCGCTGAAAGCGATGCTCGTCTGCGCGCAGCTCCTGGATCAGATGGTGAAATTCACCAAATTCATAACGCCTTACTGTATTGTGGGGTGAATCCAGAATCGTCGTTGTGCACGGTGTCTGCGTTCTACTGCTTTGTTGATTAAATACAACAAAGCTACTCTTCGGATTACGTCCGCCATTTTTCAGAGACCGGAAGAAAACAAACCCCAGACCGGAAAAAGGAGACAGAAGCTCCTGCCACTGCGTGTCATCGGACGCGTCTTTCATAAAACATGTGGGAACGTGACAAGCGGCCAAAAGGGGGCAGCAAGAGCGTTCTGAAAAGACCGGTGGGTACCAGGCATAACTTTGACTGAAGTGTAGGTAGACAGATTACGGTATGTTTTTCTCATGATCAAACCTGCATCTGATGGAACTGCTTAGCCATTGCTCAACAATGAATGTTGGGAGCATTTTAGGCCAGCTGTTAGTTCAGGCAGGTGTCAGTTCAGGTGTGATGTCCTGATGTGAGCAGGTCTGTACATCAGATGAAGTTTTTTTGTTTTCGGCAGCAGTCATTTAGGCAGAAGGACACAAAGGTGATGGATGGAGGCAACATGCAGGACACCAGAGGCAGGAAGAACAGACGTCCAGGAAGACAGTGTGGCAGGCAGACGTCCATTCATGTAGAACGTGCAAGATGTGATCTGTGTAAGAATGAACACAAACATGAAAATGTGCAGTTACAGCTGGAAAATCACCTGCAAAGAAAACATGAAAAACACATAGAAGAACAACTTCTCGTTACGTGTGTGGTGTGGTGTGGAGCTGGAGGACAGGCAGCAGGCTGGAGGACAGGCAGGAGGCTGGAGGCAGGAGGCTGGAGGCAGAGCAGCAGGTGTACGTAGCACCAGAGGCTGTTCCATGAGGCGGAGCAGCAAGTGGAGCTGTTGAAACACACCCACACACAAACGTCAACGCCTGCAGATAACAAAAACACATAGAAGAACAACTTCTCCTTACGTGTGTGGTGTGGAGCTGATGTGTGGATGGACCAGGGGGGCGTGCCGCTTTGGAGGCTGTCGAGAGAGAGGTGATGATTACAGTAGGTGTAGATGTAACATAAAACAAAAAAATTAAGTAAAAAACATTTACATGTCTTTGCTGTACAGTACCTTTCTGACGATGCTGTGCTGGCATGTGAAGGTGGGCAGGTCAGTGATGGGATGGTGGAGATGGTGGAGAGGAGGGGGAGGAGGAGTAGCAGGCTGTGAACATAAGCAGATACAAATTGATTAACAGATGAAATTAATGTGTGTAACATGACACAACTCAGAAAAATAAAAATAACATTTCATTACAGTACTGTACCTGGAGGGAGGGAGCAGGGGGGGTGGTGGTGGTTGGGCGTCTTTTACTGGGGAGAGGGTGGGCTGTCCGTGGCCTCCTCCTGGCTTGCTGCAGGAGCACTGGATGGCCTTTCAGCTGGTGCACCAGCAGATCCTGGAGGCGGTGCTGTGACCTTTGTGCAGGTGCAGAGCATGCTGCTCTGCACCTGTACATGCTTTTTGTCCTCCAGGATCTGCTGGTAACACGCAACGGCATTATGGACAGCCAGAGAGACCCTGGAGAACCTCTCCCCATCTTGGTCCTGCGCCTCCATCCTCGCCAGGAAGCGGTGTAGGTCCTGAAAGCCCAGCACCATCTCCTTCCTGGTGAAGGTCTTGGCCGGAGGGACGGCCTCCTCCTCCTCTTCCTCACCCGGGACGTGCCTGTCCAGCTGGATCAGGTCATCTGGGGACAGCTCCTGTCCTGCTGCACCCACCAGCTGTTGGACCTCGTCTTGGTCCATTTCCAGATCCAGTGACCTGCCCATCCTCACAACATCCTCGATTACACGGTCCATCTCCTGGGAATCGTGTACCTCCTGAACAAGCTCTGGACAGAGCTTCTTCCAGACTCCGCACATGTTTTTTTGAGTCACACGATCCCAGGAGTGGCCAATGTTCCGCACAGCATCAAGGACGTTGTAGCTACGCCAGAAGTCTTTCAGTGTGAGGGTCTGAGAGTTCTCGGTTGCCTCCAAAGTGGCACGGATAACTGTTTGGAGGTAGTACGCCTTAAACGTATTAATAACCCCCTGGTCCATTGGCTGGATCAAAGAGGTGGTGTTGGGAGGCAGGTACACCACCTTAACATGCCTGTCCAAGTCAGTGAGACCAGGGGGGTGTCCTGGAGCGTTGTCCAACACCAGTAGGACTTTAAAGGGAATCTTCTTGTCATTGCAAAAACGCTTGACATCTGTCAAAAAGTTGTTGGTGAACCATTTTGTAAAAACTTCCAGCGTCACCCAAGCCTTTCTATTAGCGCTCCAATAGACTGGAAGTAGAGTTTTATCAATATTTTTGAAGGCTCTGGGTTTTGCAAACTGGTACACCAACAACGGCTTGAGTTTGCAATCACCAGAAGCATTGCCCCCCACCAGCAAGGTCAAACGCTCCTTGCCGACCTTGTGGCCCGGTGCGGTTCGTTCTTCCTTGCTGATGTAGGTCCTGTCTGGCAAACGCTTCCAGAACAGCCCTGTCTCATCCACGTTGAAGACCTGTTGGGCAGTGTACCCGCCGTCCCTGATGATCTGAGCCAGTTGTTGTGGGAATGCCTCAGCTGCCTCGTAGTCAGCACTGGCGGCCTCACCTGTTTAAATGCACACAAAATCACACGGTTAAGCTGTTGTAACACTGTAATAAAAGGAAAATAAATAAAAATGAGAAATTAAATGCTCACCCTGTACTCTGATGTTGTGGAAGTTGTGTCTTTTCCTGAAACGATCAAACCAGCCTTTTGATGCGCTGAACTGCTCTGGTCCATCCAACTCCCCTGACATGCTGCCTGAAGTCCCTTCTCCAGCGCTCTGAGAAGACGTCCCTTCACCCGGATCGCTCTGGGAAGACGTCCCTTCACCCGGATCGCTCTGTGCACCCCCATGACCCCCTGCACCTCCCCCACTCGTCGCTAGTTCCGTCAGCCTCTTATAAATCATCCTCGCCTTCTCACAGATCACAGACATGCTCACTGGGATTCTGCGCTGTGTGTTGTCCTCCAGCCAGATCACGAGCAACCTTTCCATCTCCACAATCGTACCTGTCCTCTGCTTCGTAATTATAGTCAACCTCATGGGGGCCGAAGCACGCACTTGCTGTAAAATGCCTGCTCTGCATTTTCATCTCTGCTCGGCCTGCTCTGCCCCCCCTCTCATTTGAACTGCCTTAACACTAAAACTTTCTCACACATTACCACACAACACAAAGATTTTAACACTGGACTCTGTGTCATCAAACGGGTTATTCACTAAACTCTCGGTCATGTGCTCATACAGTTTGCACTACTTCTCATACTTGCACTAATGTTTGTATTACATCACTGCCTATAATCATAATACTGTTTACATTCTCTGTTTACATTTATTAATACTGTTTACTTTTATTACTACTGCTTACATGTAACTACTACTGTTTACATTTACACTACTCTAATATCTACACCACTGCTGATACATATACAGTGTGCTCTGAACGGTCTTATTTAGGGATGCCCAATGTGCCTTACTGCATATGCCACTTTTTGCCTCTATAACAACATCAACTACTACCTCATACATATACTGTGTACATTAACTCATACGCTGCTTTGCCACTTTGCAAATGTCAATGCTAGAAACCTTTAGTTTATTTTAGTTATACTTTTTATACTCTTTTTTTATACTAGTATGCAAAAACTCAGGACAGTATTATGTTCATTAAATGTTTAATGTTTTAGTTTTAGAGTTGGTGTAAATTTTCATACTCTTATACCACTATGCAAAAAACTCAGGACAGTGTTAGTTTTACTATTTTATGCTTATGTCAATTATTATATGTTTCAGTGTTTCAATGTTTAGATGTTTACTGTTGCACCGAGGGACTGAGAGAAACGCAATTTCGGTCCTGTGTATGTCCTGTACAGTACATATTGCAGATCTGACAATAAAGTTGACTTTGACCTTTGACTTTGACCTTTGACTCTGTCATTTTTAATTGTCCCCACAGTCGACCTTGCTAACCCAAGCTTTACTCCGATTTCTGATGGTGTCAAGCCCTGATCTGATAATTTGATGATGTGTGCCTTTGTCTCCAGCGTTATTGTGTTACGAGGTTTCTTTGCCTCGGCCGCGTCCGCGGACTTTCCTGGTCTCTTGGGAGCCATTGTTGAAAAAAAAAATTAGCTGACGTGCTAATTCCTAAGGAGCAAAAACGAAAATTAATGCTAACGTTGACAAATGAATGCTAACGTGCAAACGTTCGCTTTCGTCTAAAAATTATTAGGTTGTAATTTAATACATTACTGTACCTGTCCGTTCGTTGAGCGTTGAAAAATAGCTGACGTGCAAACGTGCTAATTCCTAAGGAGCAAAAATGATAATTAAAGGTGCTATGTGTAACTTTCTGTAGAGCGCAGAACTTAGGAATATTTTCAACAGGCAAAGCATTCTGATACCTCTACCTCAGAGCCATATATGGCTCTGCTCCCCCTGGCCCTGCTGAAATTCAAATTCAAGCTCTGTTTTTATTGGCTGATTCAAATTCAAGCTCTGTTTTTATTGGCTGGTTACAAACTCTGTTTTTATTGGCTGGTTAACGACGGGTCACTCTGTGTTTTTAGTGTTTTTATAAATGCTGATAGAGAAGCAAGGGGACTATAGTTTTTTTCAGAGATTACTTTGTCTAACATCAGTCTGTCAGTAGATAGTGACAGAGTGAAGAAATATGTTAAAAATATATTGTTAGAAAAGTTACAGACTGCACTACAAAGTTACATAGTGCAGCTTTAATGCTAACGTTGACAAATGAATGCTAACGTGCTTTCGTCTAAAAATGCTAAATTTAAATTTATTACCTGTTCGTTCGTTGATTGTTCGTAGTTTTTTTGTTCTTCGTTGTTCGTTCGATGTTCGTGCTTCTGTTCGTATGTTCACTCCCGCCGTAACTATCCACCAGGATGGACAAAATGGCCGCAGCCCTTTAAATACTTCCGCTTTACCTGTACGGATCCCTCCGCCGCCAAGTGCACTGCGGCTGTGTGTACATCCGCCGAGAGCCCAGCCCCCCCCTCTCGCTGGCGGTAGTTTTCCACTGTCATGCGCCAACACACAACAGCCAAGGCAATCCCCTCCCCCACCTTGCAGCTTGCCGTACTGACGCAGTTACGCCGTAGCTCGATTATATACATATAATTGGGCTCGTTCGTAGGTCTCGCATCCAGTATGCCGTAGCTCGATTACATATTATTAACTTTGTTCATTCGTAGGTCACGTACTTTTCGCCGTACCTCGATGGCTTTTTTCCAAAGTGGCTCGTTCGTAGGTCCGCGGGCGCCATAGGTCGGGGGTTACCTGTATATACAGTACAATATATATAAATATATATTTATAAATTTCTTTATTTTTTTTGTAAATACAGAAGTTAAAAAAAAAAGTCTGTTGGATAAAAGAGGAAATGTTTCTACAATTTTTTAACCTATCCAGAGGACCTAATTTAACTTTTTTTTTTTTCCCCTGCTTGGATTATTACGCAACATCAGGATGTTGTGTGATGTGTCATGTGACACTTTCTGATTGGGTGGGTTTTGGGCGGTCTTTAACAGATTTTTGGGCTGGAAAACCTGGACTCTATCTGGCAACACTGGCGCATGCACAACCAAACCGCGTGAGTGCTGACTTTTAGAAGTGGAGGCTGCTGGACCTAAGTATAATATTGAACAATTTTACTAGAAATTACAACCATACCTGTTAGAGAACAAACATGTGGTTGGTGGAGGTCTGACGTGAAGCTCCTGCTCCTACACAGAAAAACACACACAGTCACGAGACTAATTATCCAAGCACGTGACAACGAGACGTAGCTGCGAAAAGTTACACATGCTAACTACACATGCTAACAGCTACACATGCTAACAGCTACACCTGCTAACAGCTACAGATGCTAAGAGCTACAGATGCTAATAGCTACAGACGCTAACAACTACAGATGCTAACAGCTACAGATGTTAACAGCTACAGATGTTAAATGGTAAATGGAGTTTATTTATATAGCGCTTTCCAGCCCCCTGTGAGGGACCCCAAAGCACTTTACAATACCAACCATCCACCCATTCATACACACATTCATACACCGGTAGCGGCGACTGCCATGCAAGGCGCCTTCCAGTCCTACCGGGAGCAACTCGAGGTTAAGTGTCTTGCCCAGGGACACAACGACACATGGTGTGAGGAACCGGGATTCGAACCTCCAACCTTCCGATCAGGGGACGACTGCCATTACCACTACACCACGGCCGCCCACAGCTTAACAGCTACAGATGCTAACTGCTACAGATGCTAACAGCTACACATGCTAACAGCTACAGATGCTAACAGCTACAGATGTTAACAGCTACAGATGCTAACATCTACAGATGCTAACAACTACACATGCTAACAGCTACACATGCTAACAGCTACAGATGCTAACAGATACAGATGCTAACAGCTACAGATGCTAACAGCTACAGATGCTAACAGCTACAGATGCTAACAGCTACAGATGTTAACATCTACAGATGCTAACAGCTACAGATGTTAACAGCTACAGATGCTAACATCTACAGATGCTAACAACTACACATGCTAACAGCTACACATGCTAACAGCTACAGATGCTAACAGCTACACATGCTAACAGCTACACATGCAAACAGCTACACATGCAAACAGTTACTGATGTTAACAGCTACAGATACTAACAGCTACAGATGTTAACAGCTGCAGATGCAAACAGCTACAGATACTAACAGCTACAGATGCTAAGAGCTACACATGCTAACAGCTACAGATGCTAAGAGCTACAGATGCTAACAGAGTGAACTAACTACTCTCCACAGACAAGAAGCTGCAGTGTTACAAGCCTCTGGCAGCAGCAGCTTGGAACTAAATCACAGAATAAAGTATTTGACTCACGAGAAGTCTTTTTTCATTAGTAGTTGAAATAAATCACGGAGCTAAATCCAGATGTAGCTTCTCATCACGAAGGAAAACAAAGAGGCCGAGCTCGCGCTTGATTTAGCCCCACGTGCAGCTTCATTTGGTGCTCACTGCATTGGAGTGGTCATTTAGGATTTCAATAAAGCTGGTAAATCCATTTCACTTTATGGATCTGGTTCAGTCTAATGAGTCACTAAAGTAATCCAGTTCACTTGAGTCGTTCACTCTTTGTTTGTTTTGGATCAGCACAGAGAGTAAGAAGTAACTCCTTTATCTTCCAGAAAACTGCTACTAACTTGTAACAAAGTCACTGGAGAGAAAGAATAAAGACACAAACCTAAAAGATGCAGTTGATGGTTGGGACTGAAAACAGCATCTAACATGTGTCTTGCTCCGTTTGTTCCTGAGCTGCAGCTCTACTTCCAAAATCCTCAGACTTTTCTTCTTCCTCTGCTTCCAGCTGTTTGAGCCGCTGTCTCCACATCTGTTCACTTCCGGTCAGCAACATTTACAGATGTTACAGCTCAATTTAACGTTCACTTCAACTCATTTGAGCAGCAGTCGAGAGAAAAGGCCTTCAGCTCGTAGCTACGGAGCAGAACAACAAACACTGACGTCACAACTGAGCAACTTCCGGTTCTGGGGGAACATCACTTCCGTTAGCTGCTGTTCTTCAAAATAAGAGCTAGAACTGAGCTGCTCTTCAGCTCTACATCCTTTAGTTTCTGTGTTACCATGGCAACTTGTCAATATTTCACTGAATTTAGACCCATCTGATGTAGTTTAAGAAGGATTAGTATTTAATTTAATCCTGAAACAGTTCAGGATCTCATGCTTATTTGACACAGGAACAGAGTCAACAAGAAATTGTGATGGGAGGTCAGATGATTGGGGGGTGCCTGAGAGAGATTTAATGGTTTTCCTAAAAAATTCTGGAAAACCATTAAATCTCTCTCAGGCACCCCCCAATCATCTGACCTCCCATCACAATTTCTTGTTGACTCTGTTCCTGTGTCAAATAAGCACGAGATCCTGAACTGTTTCAATAAACATTTTGTTGCTTCTAGTTCATTATTTGACACAGTTACAAACGGAAAATCAGCCACTTTATCTAATAATCAAACTTCTACAAATCAAATCCCTCCTACAAGTCAACCATCTGTTAATCACACCTTCTCTTTTTCTCCGTTCTCAGTCAGTGAGGTAAATAAACTGTTAAATGATCTTGATCCTAAAAAATCTGCAGGTCCAGATGAACTTCCACCTTATTTCTTAAGGCTGGCTGCTCATATCATCACAGTCCCTGTGACCCACATCTTTAATCTGTCCATAAGCCAAAACACCATTCCGGATGCTTGGAAAACAGCCTTTGTTCTTCCTTTGCTGAAGGGAGGTGACCCCACCTCACTGAACAATTATCGACCGATCTCTAAACTCTGCATCTTAGCCAAGGTTCTAGAAAAACTGATAAACTCTCAGATCAAAAACTATCTGGACTCATTTAACATCTTACCTCTTCATCAATCTGGTTTCAGGAAAAAACACAGCACAACAACTGCTTCTCTGAAGGTTCTGAATGATGTTGTTGAAGCATTGGATGCTAAGGACTATTGTGCTGCACTTTTCTTAGACCTGTCTAAAGCTTTTGACACTGTGGATCATAACATCCTGTGTCATAAGCTCTCAGAAATCGGTTTCTCTGATCACACCATCGGTTGGTTTTCTAACTATCTTTCCAATCGGAGGCAATGTGTTCAACATAACGGTACTTCTTCCAGCTATTTAACAGTTAAAAATGGTGTACCACAAGGCTCAGTTTTAGGACCCACTCTCTTTACAATCTACATAGCTAATGTAGGTCACTGCATCCCTGATGCATCCTTACATTTCTATGCTGATGATACAGTTGTTTACTGCCGAGCTAAAACAGTAGCTAAGGCTTTCCAGTTACTGCAATCCGCTTTTGACATCATCCAGTCAGATTTGTTCCGTCTCAAACTTGTCCTAAATGCTGATAAAACAAAAGGGATGTTTTTTTCAAATAGGAAGGCGGTTCCAGCAGATCCTCCTCTGATTTTATCTTCAAATGGTGTCCCTATTGAGTTTGTTGATTCCTATAAATATCTGGGTATCCTGATCGATTCACATCTCTCTTTTAAACTCCACGTGGAAAACCTAGTGAAGAAACTGAAAGTTAAACTGGGTTTCTTTTTCAGAAACAGATCATGTCTATCACTGAATGTTAGGAAACGCCTTGTGTCTGTGACTTTCCTTCCCTCCATTGATTACGGTGACATTCTCTACATGAATGCTCCTACAAGCACCCTGCGGATGTTGGATGTTGTCTATCATGGTGCACTAAGATTCATAACTGGTTGTGATTATCGTACCCACCACTGCACCCTGTATTCACTGGTTAACTGGACATCATTAACCTCACGCAGACTCTTCCACTGGTACATTTTCATCTTTAAATCACTTCTTGGTCTGCTGCCCTCATACATCTCCTCCTACATGTCTTTGCGTGAGTGCAGCTACAGCGTGCGCTCTCAGGACATGATTACCTGCAGTGTTCCGTCAGTGAGGACTGAACTTGGAAAAAGGGCCTTCTCCTACTCTGCTCCTGCTTCATGGAATATCTTACAAAAAGATGAAACTCTTATGGGCCAGAATAAAGTAATACTGTAATTTGTTGTGAGTTCATGCACTGTGTTGGTTTTGCTCTTTGAGCAAGGTGATGTTGATACACGGCTCATTTTGTGCACCAGTAAATTGAATTTGGAAGAATTTTTATTTATTTATTTATTGCCAAATAAGGGTTCAGTGAGTGGGCATATGAAACTGGTGGGTTCGGTACCTCAAAAAAGGTTAAGAACCACTGCTCTAGAGTTGAAAAAGACTTCTGGACAGAAGTCGAAACGTTTTCTGCAACAAATAAAGTCCAGTTGATCCTGTATTGAACGCCTTTTTTGATTTCACTGCTCTAGAGAAATGTGGATATCCTAACTGGGTCTTCCTGAAAGCAGAGAAGAAACCCAAACAGGACTCTACCCAGCCAGGTGAAAAGAAGGAACCCAGACCAGTGGTCATTCCAGATGTTGCAGGAGTTTCAGAGACATTGAGACGTTTATTCTCTAAACACAACGTCCCAGTGGCTTTTAAACCCCAAAATACATTACGGCAAAGACTGGTTCATCCCAAAGATCCAGTCCCCCGGCACAAACAGAGTAATATTGTGTATGCTGTTCAGTGTCAGGAGGGCTGTGATCAGTCTTACATCGGGGAAACTAAACAGCCACTGGCCAAAAGGATGGCCCAGCACAGAAGATCAACATCATCAGGTCAGGACTCTGCAGTCTACACTCATCTCCAGGCCAGCGGTCACTCTTTCAGGGATGAAGATGTTCACATCCTTGATAGAGAGGAACGATGGTTTGAGAGAGGAGTAAAGGAGGCCATCTTTGTGAAAAGAAACCGTCCATCATTAAACAGAGGTGGAGGCCTCCGGGTTCAACTGTCCCCCTCTTACAATGCTGTTATTGCTAGTATCACTCAGCCCTCTGTGAATAGCAAACAACCATCAGGGTGCTAACGATCCATCGTTAGGCTGATGGTCCTCCTTGATCATGTGAGCAGCTGGTTTTGGCTGTCATCAGCCAACTGGTTGATCCACTGTGAGAGGGTGCTATTTACAAGACTGAGCTGAATACAGCACCTCAGACTGAAGAAGACTTTCAGATGAAAGACGAAACGTTTCTACAATTTTTTTTGCTTTGTTTTGTTTTTTGGATTATTGAGCATGAATCAGGTTATTAGTTTTATATTTGATTGTTTCTGTTCAGTGCCCTGAGACGACTTCTGTTGTGACTTGGCACTATACAGTATAAATAAACTGAACTGAATTGGATTGACATGTCTTTTTTTTTTTACCCCGCCTACAAAAAGTATCGGAATTGGGAATCGAAAGGAACTGGAATCGAAACGAAGAATCGGAACCGGAATCGCTCAAATTCAAATGATGCCCAACCCTACTTGCAACAAATATTGGTAGAGAATGAGATGCCATCCCACAGCAGTGTGTGACCAAACTGGTGAGCAGCATGAAGAGGTGCCAGGCTGTTGTGGCTGTGTAAGGTTCTTCCACATGCTTCTGAGGCTCCACTTTGTTAAATGAGTAAAATATGTTGTAAATGTGTTTTGTTTATTAAAACTTATTTGATGAATCCAATAAACGACACCAAACAAGAGTCAGCAGCAGAATAAGATGTTTGGTTTTGTCAGAGAAGATTTGACAAGTTTTACATGAGCATCATCCTCATTTAGTTCATCTCCTAAAATGACAAATTCATCCAAAAGTTCTACTGTTCAAAATATTTATTTGATAATTCAATCATGTTTCCAATCATTTTACAACAAGCTGTTTGGTTTAATCAATGTTGAAAGTTTATTATCAAATTTCATACTTGATGATGTAAAAGCTTTTGTTTTATTTTGCTGTATTTCTTTATTTTATTTTACTTTTGATTACAATAAAGTTTATGATTGTGGAATAGTTTGACCTTGTAATAATTTGAGTGGAATGCACTGATTTATTTTCAATAGAACAAAATATTTTCATTTTAATTTGAGACCTAGTTTTGTGAATCTTACAACAATTTACATCAAATTACTGGTGTCCTGCTACAAGTCCAAATTCTTAGTTTACATGTGTTCAAATGTTCCATAAATCAACCAGAAATGGACCTTTAGATGACAGTTTAAAAAAAAGTTCCAACAAGGTCTTCACATGGTCCAGACCTTTGTGGAGCAGCAGGAGACCCCAACGTGCACTGGGATGTGAGGGATGTGCACGTGGCTGTGACGCATGTTTGTGTTGACAAATGATTGAAACATCTGGAGAACTTGATGTTGACAAATGATTGAAACATCTGGAGAACTTGATGTTAAAGTTTCACCTGGACCTTCAAGATCAAGTGAATAAATCAATAGAAGTGAAATGAATCAAAAGGTGATGAAGAGCCACTAGAAGAAGATGAAGAGCTGCAGGTGTTTGACCCCGGGGTCACATGGTCCAGCAGCTGCTCAGACACTTCATTGATCTTCTGTCATGACTAATAGTTGTTGTTGCAGCACAAACACAAGTGTTGCTTTGAAAGCAGCAACGTGTTGCTGTGATGTTGCTCTCCTCTCTCCACACCTCCTGTGTGTTGTGTGTGAAACATGTTCACACAACAACTAACTGTGGCTGCTTCACATCTGCCTTCACATCTGCTCTGGAGCTCATTTACAGCTCAGTGCTGCCACCTGCTGGATCCACTCACAAACTACATGCAGGAACATCTGCAAACATCTGGCTTCACCATCCAGCTGATGTTCATCTGTGCACTCTGAGTTCACATTTCACTCTTTTGATCCATCAGCATCATTTTTAGGACTTCTTCTCATTTGCTCATGTTCCATCACATGACCTGTCTGAGGACTTTCCTTTCACTCAGACATGGACAAAACATGATCACCCTTTCATTCATGTCCACTTATGCTCCTTTTCCACTGTGACGGCATGGATCAGGTCAGTTTGGGTCAGCTCAGATCAGCTCGTGTGTCATCGTGTTTCCATATACACTTCTGGACCGGTTATGTAGGCAGTGTCCAGAATCCAACTCACCTCACCACCTGGTGGTGGTGGTGGTGACCCTTTTGTCTGACTTCATCCTAGAACCAAAACATTTGTAACCTAATAACAGTTGAGCAGATCCTGGTAATCTTTTCTTCGGATTCATTAAAGATCAAATGGGAAAATTGGTTAAAATTTGTCCGTAATTGTTGTTTGTGTTTCATTAAATTTAAAAACACAGTATTACTTATTAGTTAGTCAGTTGGTCTGGGAACACCTTGTGGTTCTTCTAGAAGAGCTGAAGATGTGGATGTCTGGGCCTCCCTGGTAAAGATGCTGCCCCCGCGACCCGACTTCAGAATAAGCAGAAGATAATGGATGGATGGAGTAAAGGGGCCCCAGGGCTTTCAGATGAACTTCTCAGGGGCCCCAGTTGAACAGCCGATAACTCATAACTGTCCTTTATGAATTTTGACTGTTTTTGTCCGACTTCATCCTAGAACAAAAACATTTCTAACGTAATAACAGTTGAGCAGATTCTGCAGAAGATAATGGATGGATGAATGGATGGATGATGGATGGATGATGGATGGATGGATGTCCTCCACAGAGAAGGAGACCATCAAACAGCATGAGTGATCAGTTCAGTTGAACACCTGCATGTAGCTTCAGATCAGCTGTTCAAATCTCTGCAGGTTCTAATAAAAGGTTCATCAGGACTTTCAGATGAATCTTTCTGTTCAGTTCCTGAGACGACTTCTGTTGTGACTTGGAGTTATTTAAATAAACTGAACTGAATTAAATCTCTGATGAACCAGATTCTACAAAAACATCTATTTTTGTTCCCTCATCATTTGATGAATTTTCACTCATTGTGTCTACTTTTATTGTTCAATTTAGATGTGTGGATTTGTTTCTTGTACACAGATTATTTTATTTTAGTGATTTAAATTGTAATTCTTGTTTTATGATTTGAACATCTGTGGGTTAGAATAAAGTTGAACCAAAGGCTGCAGCTTTTCTTTAAACATGTTTGTGGGGATTTAAGAGCAGTTAGAAGCTCCTGCAGCTGAGTGGAACATCTGGACCTGAGATGTGGAGCAGGTTCTGTGGACAGAACTCAGCAGAACCAACGTTTGAGAGGCTGCACTCAGAGTGGGAGACTCTGAAGAACGTTGCTGAGCTTCAAACAGACACAGAGTCCAGGAGAGAATTAGTTTCTACTTCCTGAACGTTTCTCCACTGCAGCCAGATGTTGGTCAGCTGAACATCTGCAGAAACAGGAGACATGTTTGTCCTCTCCTGTTCACTTCAGCTGTTCTGATGCTGGACACAATTAAAGGCCTGGCAGTCCTTGAAATAATGCATGGCCCGCCACCTTTCATCTTTCTTTTAGACTAAGATCAGATCAAGTTTGAGTCAAACCTGTAAAATAATGATTAGTAAATTAATTAATTGGTTTGTTTGTTTGTTTGCATTGTTTCAGTCCACCTCTCACCCCGTTGTGGTGGTAATGCACCAAATTGTTGTTTGCCAACTACCAATGTTGTGTAACAGTTTTTTCATTTACCCTTCATTTATCCAGGTAGTCTCATTGAGTCACGATAACTTATTTTTCAAGAGAGACCTGTTAGGGAGCAGATGGTGGGGGTTAGGGGCCTTGCTCAGGGGCCCAGAGTGGAGTGAATGAGGGTGTTGGTGTTTCACCATTTTCCACCCACATTTTTTGATGTTGTCGGTACCGGGGCTTGAACCGGCGATCTTACGATCACAGGCCCACCGTCTCTGTTAGAACAACAACTAATTTGTTAATTTGATCAAAATGCACCGTCTTTATATTTTTCTTGTTTTGCAGAAAAGTTTATCTAGTAGTTATTAGAAATGTTTATTTTAATCTTTGGGGAAACTGTTTAAAAAATCCTGTTTTCATGTAATCCAGGTTCCTTTTGTTTTTTAGTGACGACGCCCCCTGGTGTTTTTTTTTTTTATAAAAAAAAACAAGTACAAAAAAAACTTACAATGTCAAACATGGCTCGAGACTTAAGGCATGCATAGCACAAAAGAGAATAAAGGCACATAAACAAAAACAATAATGTGTTTTGGGCAGCTTACAACAGAAATTCGTTACAGATTGTTTTAGTTTTTAAAGCTTTGGCATTAGTACAGTACTTTAAAGTAGATAAGTAAGAGGAAATATAATTAGAAAACACTATAAATCTAGGTTTTAGCAAGGAGAATTTACAGCTGTGGATGTAAAATTTGGCTAAGAGTAGTATTAAATTTACAACAAAAACTTTCTCACTTGAAATATTTGGACAAAAGAAACCAAACAGTATAATTTTAGCGTCAAATGGTAGGTCAATTTCTAACTTTCTATTTACATACATGAAAATGTCTTTCCAGAACACCTGAGTATGAGAACAGTCCCAGAAGAGATGGATGATGGTCTCCTCAGAGCTGTGGCAGAGTGAACACATTGGGTCTACGTTTGGACGGTACTTGGAGATTATATAGTTTACAGGATAACATTTATGCAGAATCTTTAGGGACACTTCTCGAATCTTATTAGTTATAAAGTATTTTCTAGGTAACAACCAAACATCTTTCCAACAGATATCATTAAATAAATTATCCCAGAAGAATATAGAAGCAGGTTTACTAATACATTCTCTAATTATTAATTCTCTAATACATTTGTTATTTGTTTTTTCACTTAAAAAAGGGTCAGAGTTACCAATGAATAATTCTTCAGTTAAATAGTTCGTGCTGTTTTGTACAGGATTTGACATCAACATTTTCACACCAGATGGAATTGCATCAAAGACAATTGCAAATTCTTTTGGTAGTACTGGAAAGTTATACGTAGTTAAAAATTCACTGTAAGAGTAAGTGTTGCCGTCTTTGTTGAATAACTGATGTACATGAACTATTCCTCTGTCAAACCAATTTTTAAAGAAAATAGATTTATGTTTAAAACAAATGTCTTTGTTATTCCAAATATAGTATTTGTGTGGAGAGAAATTGTGTTTGTGAACCAGAGTCCAGCACAAAAACAGCTGTTTGTGGAAATTGGAGAGTTTGATCGGGATTTTGTCAATGTTGTAATTACACCTTAAAATAAAAGATAGACCACCCAATGCTTCAAATACATGTGTTGAAATGAAGTTCCACAAAGAGTTTGGATTTAAGAGATATCTTTTGATCCATTTAATTTTAAAGGAGGAGTTTAGAGTCTGTAAGTCTAATACATTAAACCCACCAGAGCACAGCTTATTTATCATTACATTTTTTCGGATTAGATGAACCTTTTTTTTCCAAATAAAATCAAACAATGTTTTATCCACTTTTGAAATGATGTCCTTGGGAACCTCCAAGGCAGAAGTCGCATAAACCAAACTGGAGAGACCTTCAGCCTTAGAAAGTAATACACGACCGGAGATGGATAAATCTCTCTGTACCCATAAATTGAATTTTTTTTGAATTACAGTAACAAGGGGATTAAAGTTATCACTTAATCTTTGGTCCTCCTCTTTTATAATATAGATACCAAGATATTTAACTTTGTGTTTTACTGGGATTCCTGAGATCTCTGTGTCATGACATGTTTTAATAGGGAGTAATTCACATTTAGATAAGTTAAGGTTGAGACCTGAGGCTGCAGAAAATTCACCAAGCAGCTCAACAGCACACTTTACTTGAGAGCAATCTTTTAGAAATAGAGTTGTGTCATCTGCCAGTTGGCTCAGACATATTTCTCTACCAGCAATCTGAATACCTTTTATGCAGCTGTTTTTAATGAAATGTGCTAAAATCTCCATAGGAAGAAGGAACAAAAATGGAGAAATTGGACAACCTTGTCTAATTCCACGCTCAACATTAAATCTGCCAGAGGTTCCATGAGCTAGTTTAATTGAGCTATTGCCTCCAGCATAAAGGGTGCGTACTGATTTCTTAAAGTGCTCACCAAAACCGAACAGATCCAAAGTTTTAAATAAAAAATCATGTTCCAGTGAGTCAAACGCTTTATGGAAGTCAAGAAAGAGAATAAAGCTATTTTCTGATATTAAATCTGCATAGTCTAATAAATCCTAAGATACGACCACTGGTGGTGGCTGCTGGTAAATATGTGGACATGACGTCACCAGCTCGGCCTCTTTGTTTTCCTTCGTGATGAGGAGGTGCTCAAGATGGCGGTGCTCTAAACGGACGCAGTTTGGGAGCTCTGATATTCAACCGACACATTTTCATATATTAAAGGGAGTTGTTTGCTACAAGGAGACATTCTGCTGACAAGGTACCATAATAAGTGTATAGACACTGTAGAGTGATGTGAAGGTGCAGAAAGAAGAAAACACGAGTCCAGCAAACTATCCACCGCTAGCGTAGCTAACAACAAGCTAGCTGGATCTAAAAGTTCGACCGCTGCCAGCATGCATGATTATATTAGCCCAGATGTTGATGAGGGGATGGAAGCAGAGTTTCCACCTCTGCCCGTGACACCCTCCAAGGTTTACAGCAGAGAAACAAAGGAAGCTACAAGATACCGAGTTTCCTTCTGATGAGAAGCTACGTCTGGATTTAGCTCCGTGATTTATTTCAATTACTAATGAAAAAAGACTTCTCGTGAGTCAAATACTTTATTCTGTGATTTAGTTCCAAGCTGCTGCTGCCAGAGGCTTGTAACACTGCAGCTTCTTGTCTGTGGAGAGGAAGTTAGTTCACTCTGTTAGCATCTGTAGCTGTTAGCATCCGTAGCTGTTAGCATCTGTAGCTGTTAGCATGTGTAGCTGTTAGCATGTGTAGCTGTTAGCATCTGTAGCTGTTAGCATGCTGTTAGCATCTGTAGCTGTTAACATCTGTAGCTGTTAGCATCTGTAGCTGTTAGCATCTGTAGCTGTTAACATCTGTAGCTGTTAGCATCTGTAGCTGTTAACATCTGTAGCTGTTAGCATCTGTAGCTGTTAGCATCTGTAGCTGTTAACATCTGTAGCTGTTAGCATCTGTAGCTGTTAACATCTGTAGCTGTTAGCATCTGTAGCTGTTAGCATCTGTAGCTGTTAGCATCTGTAGCTGTTAACATCTGTAGCTGTTAGCATCTGTAGCTGTTAACATCTGTAGCTGTTAGCATCTGTAGCTGTTAGCATCTGTAGCTGTTAGCATCTGTAGCTGTTAGCATCTGTAGCTGTTAACATCTGTAGCTGTTAGCATCTGTAGCTGTTAACATCTGTAGCTGTTAACATCTGTAGCTGTTAACATCTGTAGCTGTTAGCATCTGTAGCTGTTAGCATCTGTAGCTGTTAGCATCTGTAGCTGTTAGCATCTGTAGCTGTTAGCATCTGTAGCTGTTAGCATCTGTAGCTGTTAGCATCTGTAGCTGTTAGCATCTGTAGCTGTTAACATCTGTAGCTGTTAGCATCTGTAGCTGTTAACATCTGTAGCTGTTAGCATCTGTAGCTGTTAGCATGTGTAGCTGTTAGCATCTGTAGCTGTTAACATCTGTAACTGTTAACATCTGCCGCTGTTAACATCTCTAGCTGTTAACATCTGTAGCTGCTAACATCTGTCGTTGTTAACATCTGTCGTTGTTAACGTCTGTAGCTGTTAACATCTCTAGCTGTTAACATCTGTAGCTGTTAACATCTGTAGCTGTTAACATCTGTAGCTATTAACATCTGTAGCTGTTAACATCTGTAGCTGCTGACATCTGTAGCTGTTAACGTCTGTAGCTGTTAACGTCTGTAGCTGTTAGGAATGTGCAATATGGCCTAAAATTCATATCACGATATGTATTGTGAAGGGTGGCGATAACGATATATATCACGTAATGTTTTTGGAATAAAACTTGCAATAGAAATAAATAAAAAAAAGCATAGGGTGTCCTTTTGCCATAATTTATTTTGAAAACTGCTATATCTGTGGCTTTGACCAGAGGGTCTCGCAGTAAAATCACACAACACAGCGTTCTGTTCACAGATCAGAGAGCAGGTTTCTCTAAAGCTGACCAACGTTTACTTTAACTTTAGACCCCAAAAAAACTTTCGACGGAACGCACCGTTTTGCGTATGCGTCCGTATACGGCAAAACTACGGCAAGCCAGATGAAGTTAGCTTATAGCTTCGATACTTAGCGCTCGAAGAAAAGACTTTAACACTACTTACACACAGTTTTAAACTAAAAAAAGTATCGATTAAATCTGACAACTCTGATTTTGCGGTTAGCCGGTAGAAGACAGATCTCTATCGTAGGCTAAATTTATATTGTTTATACCGTGTACCGGTTATATCGCGCATCCCTAGTAGCTGTCAACATCTGTAGCTGTTAGCATGTGTAGCTGTTAACATGTGTAGCTGTTAACATGTGTAGCTGTTAATGTCTGTAGCTGTTGGCATCTGTAGCTGTTAGCATGTGTAGCTGTTAACATGTGTAGCTGTTAATGTCTGTAGCTGTTGGCATCTGTAGCTGTTAGCATCTGTAGCTGTTAGCATGTGTAGCTGTTAGCATGTGTAGTTGTTAGCATGTGTAGCTGTTAGCATGTGTACCTGTTAGCATGTGTAGCTGTTAGCATGTATAGCTGTTAGCATGTGTAACTGTTAGCATGTGTAGCTGTTAGCATGTGTAGCTGTTAGCATGTGTAGCTGTTAGCATGTGTAGCTGTTAGCATGTGTAGCTGTTAACATCTGTAGCTGTTAGCATGTGTAGCTGTTAGCATGTGTAGCTGTTAGCATGTGTAGCTGTTAACATCTGTAGCTGTTAACATCTGTAGCTGTTAGCATGTGTAGCTGTTAGCATGTGTAGCTGTTAGCAGCTATGTCTCGTTGTCGCGTGCTTGGATAATCTAGTCTCGTGACTGTGTGTGTGTTTTTCTGTGTAGGAGCAGGAGCTTCACGTCAGACCTCCACCAACCACATGTTTGTTCTCTAACAGGTATGGTTGTAATTTCTAGTAAAATTGTTCAATATTATACTTCGGTCCAGCAGCCTCCACTTCTAAAAGTCAGCGCTCACGCGGTTTGGTTGTGCACGCGCTAACACCATGAATTAGATAGTCACGCTTGCGAGGTTCTTTCAAAATAAAAGCTGATCTGTGTCTCCTGTTGGTACAAACTCTGTACATAAAACACATGTTAGCACTGGAAGCTGTAATGGGACCAACATTCCTGCTCAGCTGTTTCCACTAAAAGTTTGAATGTCGCCCCCATATCCAAAGAGTAGAGAACTTTTTGTGTTGCTAAGTTAAATAAATAAAAAACTTCAATGTGTTTTTCATGTTTTGACTCTAGATGATTGAAGTCATTCTTGCTGGTCTATGTTCAGAAATGATTTTTAATGTCCTCCTGTGAATATGGATCCATAATATTTAACTTTTGTCTCTGTTTTGTGGTTATTTGTATGTTCATTATGTGAGAATGTTAAATTGTTTTCCCTGAAGTTTCCATTAATATTAAAACAAAACTCTTAGTTTCCAGTGACCAGTCTCACTTCAGGCTGACTGTAGAACATCTCCAGATGTTGTTCACCAAATGTCACCAAGATCTCATGTGGAATTTCAAAATAAAGGCCTTCCAAAGTTGGACATTTTCCATGTAAATTTCCCTAAGTTGTTGTGTTTATTGCTCGTTCTTCAGGATGTTGTAGAAACAGTGAGAGTAAGTACGACTTTACCACAAATCACATCATTACTGTGCAGAAAGTTTGTCTCATTGAAATGCGACATAGTTCAAGTAAAAACAGGAATGATTAATTTAAAATAATTTATATGTTTAATATTTTTAAGTGACAATAACCATTTGGAAAAATAACAGTTAAAATTGTACATTAATTTCAGAAATGACATTTATAGCATTTTAACATCAGGTGTTTCTTTTTACTGGTAAATTTTGAGAATTACAAGAGCTTTGTGTTATTTGTCCATGTCGACCAAAATCACTGGAGGTTTCTGGTTAGTGTGTATAAAAATTATACTTATTGTTCTCTGAGAACATTTTAATTTAAAGTTTCATATTTTGATTTGTGCAGAAACTCTGTGAACCACACAGTCTTTGTGGTGGATCAAGTTCAGCAGAAGACAATTCAAAACCTGCTGCAAAATAGAATAGAAGAGACCTTTATTATCATTGCACATGAATACAGTGAAATCTGGGTTTGCTTCCCAGAACAAAAGTAAAAACAGTAAAATATAAAACAATATAAAAATATAAACTGTATTAAAGTTAATAACAGGTTTGAAACACTCCAAATGTGCAACACAAGCAGATTGATATTACACCAGTTGTCCCTTATTCAGTTTTTATTACAAATTTTGTTAAGTTCAGTAACGGTGGACAGATAAAAACTATATTTAAATCTGTTTGTTCTTGTCTTGATTGATCTATACCTTTTCCCTGATGGTAACAGTTATATTATCTAATAAATAATAATATAAGTAAATCATCCACAAATAATTTTGTAACAACAGCAAGTATGATGTCATTAACAGCTTTTATTTTGAAAACTCACAAAGGTTATCATAATTCATATTGTTTGTGTGCACAACAAAACCATCATTTTGGAAGTGGAGACTGGCTTGACAGCATTTTTTACTGCCTGATGTTCTCAGAGTTGGGGCAGGAGCTACATGTCAGACCACCACCAACCACATGTTTTTTTCTGTTACAGATGAAGTTCATGTTAATAAATGTTGTGAAGCTGAGAAGAGTTCCTGGGTGAGCGATTCATCAGTTCACTGGTATCAAACCAAACATCAGGGTTACACAGGTATGTATTTATTTACTGCAGTCTAAAGTGAAGTGTGGAGCTAAGCTGTGTTAGGAACTGTTTGGATCCTGCAGTCAAGCTGTCCACGATTCAGATTTTTTTAAAATCTTGCTCTTCTTCACAGCTTGTTACAGCATCACGATGCGTTCAATTTCAACTAGAAAATGCACTCCGCTACACCAACATATCCAGGAATTCAGAAATAGAAAATGTCTGGTATATTAGTTTAAATATTTCTTGACATATCATCAGAAAAGTCACTTCAATATTGTCCACTTATTAAAATGCTCTAACAACAAACAAAAACTCATGATGTCATCAACAAGTTTCATTCAAAATAATATTTTAAGTGGTATATATACATACACAGAATTTCATAAAAACTTATGTAATTCCTCAGGAAAATAATTAATTTGCAAGAACATAAGTTTTGTCCTACAGATTATAAACTCTTATTTGCCACAGGTGTTGAGAAATTCCAGAAGTTTGTTCAACTCAGTTCTGGTGGTTTTGGAGTGATGACAGGATACATCCATGCAGCCTACGTGAATTATAATTCTGTGGACAGAGGGTGGGAGTGTGTACAGACTGGGGAGTTTTGCAAGAATTATGAGGACTGTGGCTCCTTGGATACAAAGTGTAATGACATTGAAGTAATGAATTTATTGTGGGATTGAATATCAGTGAACGAGCATGATCGGATGAAAAATTGTGTGAAGAGATGCTGATGGTGGACAATTGGGGCTGTGTGGAGGGAGGGGGAGATCTGAAGATGATACCGTATTTTCCGGCCGGTAAGTTGCACCGCCCTATAAGTCGCATTGTCCAATTATGTCGAATAAATTGGAAAAATCCATAAGCATGTCGCACCGCTGTATAAGTCCAGGGTATCCGCGGGGGTTGTAAAAGGTATTAAAAGGTAGTAAATAAAATTAACACAAATTACGGCCATTAAAAAGTAATAATTGTCATCTGACGAGGTATTAATTTTTTTAAACCTACACAACTACATTTTTCTCGTTCTGTCGGCTAAAAAAAAGTCTGAATATATTTATCTTTTCTAAATTTATGTTTGAGTAGGACCTAGCTAAAACAATGACGTCATATATCGTCGGTCAGTGTGTGTTTGCACCTACAGCTGGCCGAGACGAGGCTTTTTTTTCATGTGTGTAAAAAGAAACAGGAAAGAGGAATGCGGCTTGATCCTCCGACATTTAACAAGAAAAGTACCTAAACAATTATTTGTTAACTCGAAATTATAGCAAAGGTGTGTCTCAGTCTAACGTTTTCTTAAAGCTGCTATATGTAACTTTTCGAACAATATATTTTTAACATATTTCTTCACTCTGTCACTAGACTGATGTTAGAGAGGTAATCTCTGAAAAAAAAAAAGTTTGTAACCAGCCAATAAAAACAGAGCTTGAATTTGAATTTCAGCAGAGCATGGTGGAGCAGAGCCATGTATGGCTCTGAGGGGGAGGGATCAGAATGCTTTGCCTGTTGAAATTTTTTCTAAGTGCTGCAGTTCTACAGAAACTGCAGACTGAACCTTTAATAAATGCACTTTAGTAGTCAAATTAGCTGCATTTTGCTGGGGCGGTGCAGCTGGATTGACGGTTCCAAGCAGAGCAGAGTGAAGGTGGGGGGAGAGTGTTGCAGGCCGACTGCATCATTAATAGCTAGAGAAGATTCTTAGTCATGATACATTTTAAAAAGTGCAAGAAAAAAACAATAAAGTATATAGTATAATAAATAAAGTCCAGGGGCCTCATGTATCAACCGTGCGCACGCACAAAAACCGTGCGCACGTCACTTCCCACGCAAAACCCCGTATGTATCAAATCTGAACTGAACGTGAATATCTGCGCATCCAAGTACATTTCCACGCCAGCTCCCCTGCTGGCGTACGCACGTTTCTGTGGTCTTTGTTCCTTTGGCGACACTTACAGGTGATTCTGAGAAACTGTGTCCATGATGTGTAAACAATCATTAATCCCACCAAACACACATGATTGACGATTATTACATCCACATGGACGCAATTACAAGCCCAAAACCAGAAAAGGTGGCACGTTGTGGAAATCGCAAATAAAAACAGAATACAATGACTTGCAAATCTTTTTCAACCTATATTCAATTGAACACACTGCAAAGACCACATACTTAACGTTCGAACCGGTAAACTTTGTTATTTTTTGCAATTATTAGCTCATTTGGAATTTGATGCCTGCAACATGTTTCAAAAAAGCTGGCACAAGTGACAAAGAAGACAGAGAAATTTGAGGAATGCTCATCAAACACTTATTTGGAATATCCCACAGGTGAACATGCAAATTGGGAACAAGTGGGTGCCATGATTGGGTATAAAAGCAGCTTCCTTGACATGCTCAGTCATCCACATAGAAGGATGGGGCGAGGGTCACCACTCTGTGAACAAATGCGTGGGCAAATTGTCGAACAGTTCAAGAACAACTTTTCTCAACGAGCTATTGCAAGGAATTTAGGAATTTCACCATCTACGGCCCGTAATATCATCAGAAGGTTCAGAGAATCTGGAGAAATCACTACACGTAAGGGGCAAGGCCGAAAACCAACATTGAATGCCCGTGACCTTCGATCCCTCAGGCGGTACTGCATCAAAAACCGACATCAGTGTGTAAAAGATATCACCACATGGGCTCAGGAATACTTCAGAAAACCACTGTCAGTAACTACAGTTCGTCGCTACATCTGTAAGTGCAAGTTAAAGCTCTACTATGCAAAGCAAAAGCCATTCATCAACAAGATCCAGAAACGCCGCCGGCTTTGCTGGGCCCGAGCTCATCTGAGATGGACTGATGCAAAGTGGAAAAGTGTTCTGTGGTCTGATGAGTCCACATTTCAAATTGTCTTTGGAAACTGTGGACGTCGTGTCTTACGGACCAAAGAGGAAAAGAACCATCAGGACTGTTATAGGCGCAAAGTTCAAAAGCCAGCATCTGTGATGGTATGGGGGTGCATTAGTGCCCAAGGCATGGGTAACTTACACATCTGTGAAGGCACCATTAATGCTGAAAGGTACATACAGGTTTTGGAGCAACATATGCTGCCATCCAAGCGACGTCTTTTTCATGGACGCCCCAGCTTATTTCAGCAAGACAATGCCAAGCCACATTCTGCACGTGTTACAACAGCGTGGCTTCGTAGCAAAAGAGTGCGGGTCCTCCCCTGGCCTGCCTGCAGTCCAGACCTGTCCCCCATTGAAAATGTGTGGCGCATTATGAAACGTAAAATACGACAACGGAGACCCCGGACTGTTGAACAACTTAAGCTGTACATCAAGCAAGAATGGGGAAGAATTCCACCTGAAAAGCTTCAAAAATTGGTCTCCTCAGTTCCCAAACGTTTACTGAGTGTTGTTAAAAGGAAAGGCGATGTAACACAGTGGTAAATATGTCCCTGTGCCAACTTTTTTGCAATGTGTTGCTGCCATTGAATTCTAAGTTAATGGTTATTTGCAAAACAAAATAAAGTTTCTCCGTTCGAACATTAAATATATTGTCTTTGCATTCTATTCAGTTGAATATGGGTTGAAAAAGATTTGCAAGTCATTGTATTCTGTTTTTATTTGCGATTTGCACAACGTGCCAACTTTTCTGGTTTTGGGCTTGTAGATGAGTGGATATAAAAGCATGCGCCAAATAGTGGCAACGATATTGACAACAATGAGATGTGATTTCTTCAAATAAGAAGTTGACCAAGCTGCTCTTACATGCCTGTATAGGTTAGTGGTGAGCGCGCTCGCCCTTCGTCCCAAAGGTCGTGAGTTCGAATCTCGCATGGTACAACGTTTTTCTTTCTTTTTTTCGTTCCAGATTTAAATACACATGAAAACTATTTACAAAACAAGAAATCGTCTGCTTCCTTTCATTTCATCTATTGTTCTATTACTTGTAGTTTCATTAAATAGTTTTCCTGTGTTCTTTAAATCTGGAATAAAAGAAATAAAAAAAACGTTGTACCATGCGGGAGTCGATCTCACGACCTTTGGGACGAAGGGCGAGCGCGCTCACCACTAACCTATACAGGCATGTAAGAGCAGCTTGGTCAACTTCTTATTTAAAAGTGGATGGTTTGTTTTGCGCTGAGCGTGCCAAATAAAGCCTTTTTCCGTGCTTCTCTGCCTCACTCAGAAGTGATTCCTGTTCACAGTCCGTGAAGTTCCT
Organism: Garcialebias charrua; assembly: GCA_038048925.1. Lineage (NCBI taxonomy): Eukaryota > Metazoa > Chordata > Actinopteri > Cyprinodontiformes > Rivulidae > Garcialebias > Garcialebias charrua. The sequence goes on from JBBPBX010001480.1 coordinate 67,965, forward strand.
CTTTTTTCCACGTTCCGACATGATTTGCAATGGAGCAGAGACGACATTCCTGTCGTGCATGGCATATTTAAATGACTTTGCATATTTATACGGAGGCGTGTCAAAGGCGGAGTCGGCCACTCTCTCATGTGCGCTCAATTCCACGTTGATTGTGATGTACAAAAGGAATGTGCGTGGATACCGGTGTACGCACAGCTTGATTAATCTGGATTTTTTTGTGCGTGCACACTTTTCTGGATTTCACCGTACGTCACTTTTCAGTAGGAAATCCACGCAGGTTTTTGATACATGAGGCCCCAGTTGTTTTTCTCTTGAACTTTTTTTAATTTGTCATTATAGGCTTGTTTTCCTATTTCATGATACAACAGCCAACAGCATGCCATACAACTATTCAGTGCTGGGCAGCGCTAACCCAAAAATTAGTTCCACTATTTCTAAAGCACTAATTAATTTATTTAGGTCCACAATTTCAAAAGCACTAATGTCTTATGAAAATTAGGGGAAGCTAATTCTAAACCGCTAATTCTAAAATAAAACACCATCAGACAAGAAGCAAGTTTTAAGTTGTTTGTATTGTACTATAGACTTAGGAAGGTATTTATAATAATATTGTTTGTAATAATAATAATTTTCTTTGAGTATAACCAATAGACAGGAAGGTATTTATAATAATATTGTTTGTAATAATAATAATTTTCTTTGAGTATAACCAATAGACAGGAAGGTATTTATAATAATATTGTTTGTAATAATAATCATTTTCTTTGAGTATAACCAATAGACAGGAAGGTATTTATAATAATATTGTTTGTAATAATAATCATTTTCTTTGAGTATAACCAATAGACAGGAAGGTATTTATAATAATATTGTTAGTAATAATCATTTTCTTTGAGTATAACCAATAGACAGTAAGGTATTTATAATAATATTGTTCGTAATAATAATCATTTTCTTTGAGTATAACCAATAGACAAAAAATACTAGGGTTGTACATCTCTGTGTGACAGACGATTCGATTCACATCTAGATACAAAGGTTACGATTCGATTCAAAAACGATTTATTTTAAAAACGGAACGATTCGATTCGATGCAGTGTAAAAGCGATTCGGTTAGATTCGGTTCGATTCGATTAAACTTCAAATAATTCTACGTTTTAACATTTGTTGATGTACCGGTGGACAAATGTTTCATTATGAAAGAAAAAGGACCACTTCTATAAATGTGACATTCTTAGAGCATTTTTAAATTTGTAAAAGTCCACATATATCATATCTAAAAGGGTGCTGTAAAGCACTGGTAAAAATAAAGTAAAAAGCCAAACAAAATAATCACATGTTAAATGTGTTTATTTTTAAACATGGACCTAAAGACCAGCTAAAAGAAAATTTCCTACAGAAAATACAGAAAAAATATAAAAGGCACAAATGGTTACAGCAGCATGTAATAAAATAAAAATCACTAGGGAAAAAGCCCAGGAATAAGCTAAGCACAAAGCTCCTGTGCAATAACCTGTTGTGCAATAACCTGTCACACAACCTGTAGTTTGGTAGTTATGTGCAATATAGATCATGTGCATTTTAGCTTATATTTCATTACTACCTTGAAATAGTTATTCACACAAATTCATCCTGCTTCACCGTTAAAATTCTACCATGTTGTTTACTATTTTTCTCTTCAGAAACTTTGTAAATATTATAATTACTGTTTCACTTTTTGGTAGTTTATTTTGTACCCTTATTGCATGCTTTAGTATTTCCTGTTTGCTTGTTGTGTGTTTTTTAGCAAGTCAAAATCGTTTTTTCTCATCCTGAGCATTTCATTGTACTAAGTTAACCCTGTGTTAACCTGCATATGACAAATAAACACTTGAACTTGAACTTAATAATACAAAACATAATGCAAGAACAGTACGCCTAACAACAGCAGTACGAACATGAGTTTGTGTGAGCAGGTGGGCACGGATTAATATAAAAACATGCTCTCTGTACCTCACGCTCTCTGTACCTCTTGACTTCTTCTGGCCTGGTCCCTCACAGATCTAGTTGCCATCCTCACTTCAAAGTCTTCTCCCAACAGCTCGTCCAGCGCTGACATTTTCTTTTTTTTTACAGGGTGGTTCATCATCTGAAATAGAAAACAAGCACCATATATTACTATGTTAGCCATGAAGTTTTTTGTTTTTTTACTGACTTTACCATTTTATGTAAAAATCTTCATCTGATGTTCAGAATTTATTTATGTAGGATTCAGAATTTATTTATGTAGGGACTCGTGTATAACATGCGTAAAAGATGTATCATTATCATCATCATCATGATTATTATTGAACTCTTTCTGTGCATGCAGATTCTCTCATTATAGTGAATGTGTTTTATGCTGATACAATGACTGCAGCACAAGTTTAAGACAACGTCAGCTCATTCTTGATCACAAGTTATAAAACACAAACCTGTATGCTCATCTTGGGTCTGGGGTGCATCATTGCAGACATTTGCAGGTTCAGTCTGCACTGGACCTCTCTGAACTGAATCCCCCGTTACCTAGAAATAAAACATGACATTTAGTGTACAGTATGGTTAAATGCAGTGTAAACAATCAAAAAACAGTGGGCAGAATAAATCTAGTGACAGCAACAAAACACAGCAGACTCTAACTGAATGCACCATAATATGTATATTTTATTTTGACAGTGTGTTGGGGGATTACCTTGTGATGCAGGGATGTTGTTTTTGCTGACAGGCTTGTGAATGTCCTCTCTGCATCATGGCTACTGTTGTAGCTTTATGCTTCTTATTAATCTTGTATGGCTGTGGGTCATAGTCATGCAGCTTATATTATAGGTGAAGGCTGAGACAACGCAGTTCGGGTCCAACAACGTGTTTGTTCTTCTGTGTAACAACAAGACTGTTCATCCATTCTGTGGGCTCAGGAGTTATCACTGCTACTGAGGAAGGGCAGGAACTTAAAACAGTGTGGAAGAGATCTTCAAGGCCTGTGTAGCTCGTGAACTATCACTGAGTTGCCCGTAAAATTTAGTTACCCGTCGCTTTGTGTGTGGCAGCTGCATGATCCTGCTCGTTGTTGTGAGGCTTGTTGGTCGAGGTTTGTTGTGCTACCAGTCTGAGTGTACTTCGGAGGTGCGCTGCATCGCTTACAAATAGCGTGGCTTTTGTCGAGTTTTCCGTCCTTCTAGTAAAACCCGAAAACGTTCCACACTTTAGATTTTTGTCTGGCTGATGTGTTGAAAATCTTTCGCGGTGACTCGCTAGCGCGCGCGGCTACTATTTACATCCATGCTCGCTCGTGCTCTTGGTGAGCTACGGCGCATGCGTGAGAAGCTTCGCTCTCGCGTTGTTTTAGAAACGCATTGTAAACCCAGCAAGTCTCGCGATAACCGGTCCGTGTCTCTTCAACCGGTTCATCTCTGGATTTGTGGCTGGTTGCTGTCGGTTTACGTGGATGCTACCGATGCAACCACATCGCTAGCTTGTCAAACCGGATATCCGGTCGAATCGGTTAATCTATAACAAGCCTAAAAAATACACACAACAAAACAGACCCTGATTACACCCAAGAGTTCTTTTTTTTTCTATTTTAAATCAGTTCTTGAATCCCGGATGATTAAAGGTCCATCAATCAATAATCTGGTAGTTTGTAGTTCATGATCCAGGGTAATAGGTCCAGAAAAAAACAAATAGTTTGGTGCAATTTAAGTCCTACCGCACAGCTGTGGTGGTCCGGTAGCAATGCCATCCTGGGTGGGAACAGGGGTTGAAAAAAACCCTGACCTAAACAAGGTCATAAACAAAACAAAAATTAGCATTACTTTATACACAGGACTAAACTGTTATCAAAATTTCTATAGGCAGTCAACAGATTTAATGAAAAGTAAATAAAATGATCCTAAAAGGATGAAATTACAAAAATCAAAGGATTTATTTAATACTTTACGTACATATACTGTATTCTGTTCGGCCAGGAAATGAGAATGATCTAAAAAAGCTAAGTCTGGTCCTCTGGACATTCAAAAAAACAAAACAAAACAAAGCAGTGACTTTATAGCACAAGGTTTTTCTGAGCTTAACCGGTTCAAATGGTCAAATCTGTTGGATTTAAAAAAATATTTCGCATTTGCCCTCTTCAAAATGGCGGCCGCAAATGGCAAAATATTTTTTTTAAACCAGCAGATTTGACCATTTGAACCGGTTAAGCTCAGAAAAACCTTGTGCTATAAAGTCAGCTAAGAAGTATATTTTTCTCAGCAAAGAAATAATTGTTTTTACCGTGTTTTCATGGAAAGTCCTTATCTTCTGTGGCTGTCGCGGCCGCCATTTTGAAGAGGGCAAATGCGAAATACTTTTTAAAATCCAGACTAGGGCTGTGCGATATGACGATATATATCGTGGGGACGATAGAAACGTGTCTATCGTGCTACTTTCCTTCTATCGTCTCTTATCGTGATAAATAAGAATAAAAAAGTAACTGTCGTTTTGCGAGATGACTGCGCTGCTTTATGTTTGACGCACGCGCGGGTTTGCGACACATGCTTTACGTTGTTAAACTCGAGTTCAACAGAGACGCAGCCGGCATGAAGCCGGTGTCACAACATGGAGAAACAGCTGCACAGGCAGCCCAAGAAGAAGAACTTTTACCAAAAAGAGGGGAAGCTCACCTTGTTAGCTTCCATTATTTAGCTCCGCTGAAACTCGGAGACAAAATGGGTCCAGAGGACACGAAGTTCAACCGAGTCCGAACTCGGGTCCAGTTAACCAATACAAAACAGACCAGAGACATAACAGAACCGGAATCAAACGCAACGTTAACACCCGAGCACTTTAAACAACTGCACACATCCCCTCCACAGGCTGTACTGGTGTAAAACGCTAATTAGTTACTGCTAAAATGTTAAAAACAACACGCGCGCGTCTGAACTTCTCTCCCCCTGCTCTGCAGGCACACACAGCTGTCCCCCCCTCCCCCCGCTCCGCTCTGAGCAGCCGTGTCCTCGCTGTAAACTGTGTTACAAACACGCGCGGCTCCAGTCACTCCTGTGATGTTTCTCTGCACGTTCAATAACCTTGCTGGTTTGTAGCAGACGTTGCTTTATTGTTTAAGCTGCACAAATACACATAACAGACTGCATGATCCTCCACCGCTCCATTCTCTGACTTTCTTTCACACCCGAACCTGCGCGCCTACGTCACGCTCTCACTCGCGGTGCGTTCACTGGCACTCTGTAATATACATGCACAACACTGTTGTATACATTACAACTCCATCAGAGACAGATCAGTTTAAAAAAATGAATCGGAGGAATGACACAAACTTCATTTTATTTAGGCTAGTTGTTTTAGGAAACTACACCTGCACTTTAAAAATGCTCTGTTATTTAGACTGGAAAAAGTCTGCACAAAATATAGATAAAAAAAACCACCACAAAAACTAAAGTGCAGGTGTAGTTTTACTTGGAGACTAAATACTTTACTAAATAAAGTAATTTCAGTAAAATTACCCCTTGTTGTTTTTAAAAATTTTTATATAATACTGCAAAGCAACATGTTAAGTTAATTTTGTCAAATAAATACATTTGATATTTTTTTTAGGTTATATCACGAAATTTATCGTTATCGTGATAATACTCTGAAATATCACGATATAATTTTTGAGCCATATCGCCCACCCCTACCGCTGAGAAACATCCATAAGTTCACCCTCCATGTTAAAAACTCTTCGTCTGACTCTTCAAAAACAAGCAATAAGGCTGCAGAGTAACACACTGGTTGCTAACTGCTATAGAGAGAGCACACACCAAGAGACTGAGGGGGACGCTTTTTAGTGACGGACCACATCCGGCGCTGTCGTCCGAGCTCGTAAATACGTTATTTCGTTTTTACTGATAGATAATTAGTTATTAGCGGTATTGCATTGTAAATAAAAATAGCACAAAATCGCTTATGAATTATAAAAGTTAGTCAATCCACAAAAACGCTGACAAAAAGTTTAGGTCCACTGTAAGCGGATTAGCTCTTTAGCGCTCCCTAGCGGTCTGCGCCCACCACTGCAACTATTACTACTCTGGGACCATCAAGTACTGCTTTTTTTTTTTTTTCAGTCAGAATGAATGGAAACGGTCATATCTCAGTCAAAAAATGGTTTATAAATATGGGGGGAAAATCCATAAATATGTCACTTTGGCCTATATGTTGCAAGGCATGTAAATTGTGCAAAAAACGGCGACTTACAGGATGAAAAATACAGTACCGTAGTTATTTTTCTCCCTCTCTTTTTGAATTGTGCATGTTTTCAGTGTTGAATTATTTTAACTACCGGTAAACTTATCTTTTCAAGTTTACAGTTTTTCGTTTGCCATTAGAGATATGCTGTGTATGGGAACAATTAAACTTTTAGTCTTGGGTTAGATTTAAATAACAAGTAGGTCAGTGCTTTTATTGAGGCTAGAAGCAAATTGATGTTCCAGTAATTATTATAAAACTACATTTACTATCAAAATTTAGGAAGGAAATCGCAGTAATCTATCACTTTACAATTAGTTGCTCTGAACTGAAGTGCAAGAGGTTGCCGCTACGGTTACAGCTCAGATGGTATTAAAAAATATTGTGATGGTATTAAAAAGGTATTAGAAGCTATTAAATTTAACTTAATTTCTGTATATACCCTGAAGTCGCATCTATTATGCGTCACCGCTGATAATTCCAAATGTGGGCCGGAGGTTTGCCCTGTTGCAAATGGCAGCCACAGGAGCGTGCACTGAAGGACTTTAACAAGATTAACACAGTTAAAAACAATTATTTGTCTGCTGAAAATTATAGCAAAGATGTGTCTTAGCTGAACTTTTCCCTAATAAATGCACGTAATTGTCAAATCAGCTGGATTTAAAAAGTAATTTCGCTAAGTGCACCCGCACGGGTGGGGCCGTAGCATTTTCTTTAAAATTTAGCACGATAAACACCTAAAAATATATATTTTTATGCTGACATTATAGCAAAAGTGTTTCTGAGCTTAACCATTCCTTAATAAATTTACGTAATGGTCAAATCTGCTGGATTTAAATTGTTTCGCTTTGACGTCTTCCAAACTGTTGCGCGCGCTGCGAAAATAAATAATAAATACAGTATTTTCTGGACTATAGTCGCACCTTTATATAAGTCGCTTTGTCCAATTATTGTCAATAAATTGGAAAATTCCATAAACCGGTCACACCTTTATATAAGTCGCATCTATTATGCGTCACCGCTACGCGACTCGTCAGCGCGTCATTTGCCCTGCTGAAAATGACGACCACAGAAGCGTGCACGGAAGGACTTTTCACAAGATTAACACGGTAAAAACAATTATTTGTCTGCTGAAAATTATAGCAAACATGTGTCTTAGCTTAACCGTTCCTTCACATAATGGTCAAATCTGCTGGATTTAAAATTTTTCGCTTTGAAAAAGTACAAGGAAAAACAACAAAGCTAACCGCAACAGATTTACGTCTATAAAACATTGAATTTTATCTCAAATAACTCCAACAGCTAACAGTTTGTAAATGTACATCTAGTGATTACTTTATGTAAGTTTGAAAAAAATCTGCTGTGTGGTTCATGAGCTATTTGCTCAAACGTACAAGGAAAAATCAACGAAGCTAACCGCAACACATTTACGTCTATAAAACATTGAATTTTATCTCAAACACGTCTCATGTCTCATAAAGCTAATCAGTTGTAAATATCCATCTAGTGATTATGTTCTGTAACTTTGATCAAAATCTGTCTTGTGGTTCTTGACCTATTTTGCTAACAAACACTGAGCTAACAGCGAAGTAGCTAGTTCATACCTCCGGCGCAGGAGGCCGGGTTGCGACAGACTGAGTCCGTCCAGAGGAGGCTCTCGTCGGACACATGAGGTGGGAACGGTTGGTGTACCCTAGTGGCCAGAGTTGGCACTCCACCCCTAGCGGCCGAAAGTGGTACTGCACCATTTTTGCCAAAATGAAAAAACGGTCATATCTGAGCCAAAAATTGGTATAAAAATATGGGAAAAAATCCATAAACAAGTCTCACCTCTCTATAAGTCGCAGGGCATGCAAATTAGGCAAAAAGGTGTGACTTATAGTCCAAAAAACACGGTAAGTCGAATTTTTGCTAAATAGTACCCGTTAAAACACGGAGCTAACGCTAACACATCTACGGTGCTAAAACATCGAATTTTAGCTCAAACATCTACTACAGCTAACAGTTTGTAAATGTCCTAGCCTGGCCCTTGCCTTCCTGCACAGCTCCGCTCAATTCTCATTTCCCTTCACTGCACAGTCTGGGATTTCTCCCATTAACGATGATTTCTCCGGCCGATTTTTGACCGGACCAATCAGAGAACAGAAGGGGCGGAGTTTTGGACCCTAACCAACGCCCCCACCTGTCCCAGCGCACAGAGCCCTATAAAGGGCTTTGCCAGCGCGCAGTCAGCGAGCAGCGGCATGTTCTCATTCAAAGCGATGCAGGACTGTTTTATATGTGACACAAATTTATTAATTTCCCCTTCTTAATCCCTTATCTGGAGTTTTCTTTTGTTTTTTGGCCAAAAGTCAAGTAATCGCTCGCTCCCTCCTCCTCCTTCTCTCCCTCCGCTGAGTGAAATGAACAAGGAAATGGCTGAGGTTGTCACGAGAATTAAACTCGGGTTTTAGTTGCTGCCCGAGTCCCATCAGATTTTCTGGTCTTCTGGTGAGCTGGACCAACGATCCATGGTTTTATTTTTATTTTATTTTATCAAAACGTTTTATTAACATATAAACACAATATGCAGCGCGGCAGCCGGCAGCGAGAGAAAAGCTGCAGGGGGCGGAGCAGTTGTCAGTCAAGTTCACCAGAGCACGGGGGGAGCAGCCATACATGGCTCTGAGGGGAGGGAGCAGAATGCTTTCCCTGTTCAAAATATCCAATGGTTTTGTTCCTCAGCAGACGCCACGCCTCCAGCAAGAATCGTTTTACAATGGAAAAAGTCCAGACCCTAGTCTGAAGCGAAGTGAAGGACAAGGGTCTGGTTTTAACCAGGCTATAAATGTCCATCCAGTGATTACTTTCTGTAAGTTTCATCAAAATCTGTCCTGTGGTTCTTGAGCTATTTTGCATTGCTAACAGTAAAACACTGAGCTAACAGTAGTAGCCCTGTTTCCATCCATTTTCATTCCGAATTTTGAGCTAATATTTGAAATCTCGCAAATATGTAAATACAAATTAATGAGGATCAGAGGTGTTTCCATCTACTGGCTTGAAGCGCATCTACCAAGCCACGCACAGCGTCATTACGTCAGACGTCAGCGTCATTACGTCAGACGTCAGCACTGCGCATGTCTACAGTAAACAGGAAGTAGCGGTTGAAAACAGAACCCGGCCACACATCTCGTCAAAATGGAGAGAATATTTCAGGTACGTGTTGCTATCGGGCAAGTTGTATTTATTCTGTCATGCCAACTAGTTTTAGCGATGTTACATGTTGTCCGGAGCGGAAACAGCTGATCAGTCACGTGACGTGAATGTTCGCTTCGGCAGCACGAGTCGGCAAATGTGTTTCCATCTGTCGTTTTGCGCATCTGCTCGGTTTCGAAGATCCCAAAAACCACCTCAAGCGAGCGTATAAACTTTTTGGCGAATTTCAGGAAGTAACTTCGCATTTTGCCGTTTCCATTAAGCTTTTCTGCTGCGATACTTCAAAATGCGCACCTAGAAACCTTGATGGAAACACGGCTAGTAGTTCATACCTCCAGAGAGCAGGAGGCCGTGTTACGACAGAGTGAGTAAGACCAGAGGAGGCTTCCGTTGGACACATGAGGTGGGAACGGTTGGTGGACCCTAGCGGCCGAAAGTGGTTTTAGGTGTTTGTACAGTAGTTCATCATAAATATCTGCAAATTTAAATCCTACACTCTATTAAATCATTATTGTAGGAGGGGTGGCACAGAGGTTAGAGAAGGTGGGCCTGTGATCGGAAGATCACCGGTTCAACTCCCGGTACTGACAACATCAACATGTGGGTGGGAATGGTGAAACACACCTGCTTCCACCCTCATATGCTCCACTCTGGGCCCTTGAGCAAGGCCCTTAACCCCCACCATCTGTTCCTCTGGGAACCCTAGATAGTAGCTCTCTGCTTCACACAGAAGTCTGTGGTTGTGTCAGGATGGACATACGGTGTAAAAATAATTATGAAATATAAATGCTGCCTTCTCTTTAACAGGCGGTTTGCCTGTATTATTACCAATCATGTGGTTTTTAATGTTCAAGTATTTTTTAGCAACAATAAAGTTCATAAATTGTCCTTTATAACAGCGGTAAAACTCCTGAAGTTTGACACTGGAAGGGTGATTTAGCTGTTAATTAACTTTGTTAAATTTGAATGGGTGATATTAAAAATTAACTTTTATCACAGGCGGTCCTTTGTTCAGAACAGAATAACTTGAATTTTTTTTCCGCCTTTAAAATTGTTTTTTGTAGTAATATGTTGGTGTTAATGTATACGCATACAGAAGATGGAAGGGGTGTAATGGTAAACATGGGTGTACCGAACCGTTTTGGTACGGCACGTTCGGTTCGGTCCACCTGCGTACCGTTTCAGTTATTTTTTCCACTCATTAAATTTTATTAACGGGAGAATGTGTGCCCCGGAACTAAAATTCCTAGACGTGTTTCAGCACGGCGCTATTATCTTGCAGCACGCGTAGCATTTAGCAACCTGGCATCTCGTTGCGGTCTCCTGTTTGGGAACATTATGGCTTGGGAACATTATGGCTTTCTTGTTAAAAGACGTGAACAAATCCAAAGCTGTGAGTCGACATTGTTTCACGGAGATTGGATCTGCAGCAGACAACACGTCTGACTTGTTAACGCTCTTGAAACGACATCATCTGAACGTGAACATCTTCTACACGCAAGAAAAGCAGCTTGTTGCAAACACCGCTAACAGCAGCAGCATTTAAACAACCTTCATCAGGTTATTCAGATCGGTCCAGAGCAATACCACAAGCTGTAGGAGTTTTTAAAGCTCTGGTTCTACGTCTGAATGTTGTTGATGCGCTGACTTTAAAGTTCTTGAACCGCTACGACATCCATCATGTCAACACTTTAGCCAAAAAGTTCAGCACTTTATGAAAAAGCTCAAACTGATATTGTCAACTAGCCCTGGAGCAGATTAAAGCCCTGATGATGATGATGATGATGATGATGATGATGATGAGGATGATGATGATGATGACCGAGAGGTTCAACCACCTCATAACTGTTCAAGAAGAGGTATTGTTCTTTTATTATTATTATTATTATTATTATTATTATTATTATTATTATTATTATTATTATTATTATTATTATTATTATCTAATTAACCTTTTTAATTTAAAAATTATAATCTCATTAACTCATTTTTTTCCCTTTTATAGATGGCCTCCCTTCTCACCTTACAGCCATCCTCTTACACCGATATTATATTTTTTTTATAATAGAGAGAAAGGAAAGACAGAAAGTAAATGGTAAATGGAGCTTATTTATATAGTGCTTTCTAGCCCCCTGTGAGGAGCCCCAAAGCGCTTTACAATACCAGCCATCCACCCATTCATTCAGACATTCATACATCGGTAGTGGTAGCCTGCCTTGCAAGGCGTCATCCAGACCTACCAGGAGCAACTCGGGGTTAAGTGTCTTGCCCAGGGACACAACGACACATGGTGGGCGGATGCGGGATTCGAACCTCCAACCTTCCGATCAGGGGTTGACTGCCATTACCACTATGCCACGGCCGCCCAGGATGAAGAGGATGGTGAAATGACCAATCCTGAAAGTAAGACAACAAAACACAACAATTATCTACAAAAAAGCACAAGGCAAACACACCCAACCTCCATCTGCAATCCTGCAAAGTACATGACAGAACACAGTAATACATGCATAAAGACTACAGGTAGTCCCCGACTTACGAGCGCTCTTACTTACGAGGTCCCGGACTTACGAGTATGCATCTCATTATAAAAAAAAACAATAAAAAAACTTTTTCTTTTCTTTTTCTTTTTTTTACAAATAAATACATGTACAGTACTGTACAGTCACAAAGCACTTAGCCTATCCTAACACAGTTTTTAAAGATGGAGTGCGTTGAATTGTCTCCCTTTCACATAAAGTGAAATACATGTAGCTCCCTTTATGTGAATGGAGCCTCCTGGGGAGGAGGGAGACAATTCAACTGACTCCTTAACTGTGTTAGGATAGGCTAAGTGCTTGGTGACTGTACAGTACAGTACTGTACATTTATCTATTTATATAAAAAAAAAATATATACTGTAAAGTATATTTTTAATAAATAGATAAATGTACAGTACTGTACAGTCACCAAGCACTTAGCCTATCCTAACACAGTTTTTAAAGATGAAGGAGTGAGTTGAATTGTCTCCCTCCTCCTTGCAGGCTCCATTCACATAAAGGGAGCTTGCTCCCTTTATGTGAAAGGGAGACAATTCAACTTACTCCTTCATCTTTAAAAACTGTGTTAGGATAGGTTAAGTGCTTGGTGACCGTACAGTACTGTACATGTATTCATTTGTAAAAAATAAATAAATAAAAATGAATTTTTTATTTTTTTATTTTTACTATGTGATCCTACTTACGAATTTTCAACATACGAGTGGCCCGTAAGTACGGAACTCGCTCGTAAGTCGGGGACTACCTGTACTAACATTTATGACCTTGCGGTAGATTTCCATAAATATACATACCCATACCTACAAATATATATACAGTATACATACATATACAATCATATTCAGTCATATGCCCATCTACATATTTGCATATATCTACATATACATCCCTACACCCATTTGTGTGTGGTTGTGAGCATGCATAAGTGAAAAAGGTTCCTCCAATAGAACATTCAATAGCAACCGCGAAGCATCAGAGATCTGCCCCCCCAAGGCCCGAGGCAGGCAAAAGAGCAACCAGAGCCCAAGACCCCAAGAAGGACCCCGAGCCCAGGGTCCCCAGGGCCACCCGAACAGGACGAGCCACTCACCAACTCCCCAGATCTGACCAAAGGGGAGAACAGGAAAAGCCCCACCAGTGACTACACACAATGACCCCCCGGGGTCAACAGCGACAAACTCACAGGCCCCCGCCGGAGCCCGCTGCACTGACGTAGCCCCATGCCCGGGCATCTAATCTAATTAACCTTTTTAATTTAAAATTATAATCTCATTAACTCATTTTTTTAACCTCCTTCTGTTTNAAAAAGCACAAGGCAAACACACCCAACCTCCATCTGCAATCCTGCAAAGTACATGACAGAACACAGTAATACATGCATAAAGACTACAGGTAGTCCCCGACTTACGAGCGCTCTTACTTACGAGGTCCCGGACTTACGAGTATGCATCTCATTATAAAAAAAAACAATAAAAAAACTTTTTCTTTTCTTTTTCTTTTTTTACAAATAAATACATGTACAGTACTGTACAGTCACAAAGCACTTAGCCTATCCTAACACAGTTTTTAAAGATGGAGTGCGTTGAATTGTCTCCCTTTCACATAAAGTGAAAATACATGTAGCTCCCTTTATGTGAATGGAGCCTCCTGGGGAGGAGGGAGACAATTCAACTGACTCCTTAACTGTGTTTGGATAGGCTAAGTGCTTGGTGACTGTACAGTACAGTACTGTACATTTATCTATTTATAATATTAAAAAAATTATATACTGTACAAGTATATTTTTAATAAATAGATAAATGTACAGTACTGTACAGTCACCAAGCACTTAGCCTATCCTAACACAGTTTTTAAAGATGAAGGAGTGAGTTGAATTGTCTCCCTCCTCCTTGCAGGCTCCATTCACATAAAGGGAGCTTGCTCCCTTTATGTGAAAGGGAGACAATTCAACTTACTCCTTCATCTTTAAAAACTGTGTTAGGATAGGTTAAGTGCTTGGTGACCGTACAGTACTGTACATGTATTCATTTGTAAAAAATAAATAAATAAAAATGAATTTTTTATTTTTTTATTTTTACTATGTGATCCTACTTACGAATTTTCAACATACGAGTGGCCCGTAAGTACGGAACTCGCTCGTAAGTCGGGGACTACCTGTACTAACATTTATGACCTTGCGGTAGATTTCCATAAATATACATACCCATACCTACAAATATATATACAGTATACATACATATACAATCATATTCAGTCATATGCCCATCTACATATTTGCATATTTCTACATATACATCCCTGCACCCATTTGTGTGTGGTTGTGAGCATGCATAAGTGAAAAAGGTTCCTCCAATAGAACATTCAATAGCAACCGCGAAGCATCAGAGATCTGCCCCCCCCAAGGCCCGAGGCAGGCAAAAGAGCAACCAGAGCCCAAGACCCCAAGAAGGACCCCGAGCCCAGGGCCACCCGAACAGGATGAGCCACTCACCAACTCCCCAGATCTGACCAAAGGGGAGAACAGGAAAAGCCCCACCAGTGACTACACACAATGACCCCCCGGGGTCAACAGCGACAAACTCACAGGCCCCCGCCGGAGCCCGCTGCACTGACGTAGCCCCATGCCCGGGCATCTAATCTAATTAACCTTTTTAATTTAAAATTATAATCTCATTAACTCATTTTTTTAACCTCCTTCTGTTTTGTTTCCTGTCTGGGACAGAGATAGCAGCTGACTTCTTCCTCTTCAGGGAAATCCACCAGATCACCTGCAGCTAAGAAGTGTGTGATGACTGAACTCTGAACTTTTCCAGGGACCTGTCCCACCTGGGGGAGCAGGTCCAAAAAGAGGTTGTGAGTATTGAGGACAAATACAGCCACACTGCTGCAACTGTTGTTATTGAGATGATTTTCTCCACCGCTGGAGATATTCACTGCAACTAGATCTGTGCTTGTAGCAGAAAATGTGGACAAGTTGGTCTTTTTGGACAAACACTTAAAACTTGATTAGTTAGATTGTAAACAGTCTGTTGCTGCTTATTGTTCTGGTTCTGACTGTTATTGTGTTTATTAAGATTTTTATTTTATTTTTATTACCCCTCCCTGGGCTGCCACCTTACCGTGGTGGAGGGGTTTGAGTGTCCCAATGATCCTAGGAGCTATGCTGTCAGGGGCTTCATGCCCCTAGTAGGGTCAACCAAGGCATACAGGTCCTAGGTGAGGGACCAGACAAAGCGCAGCCCAAAGACCCCTTATGACGAGTACAATAAATGGACAAAATGTTCCCTCACCCGCACGCGGGTCACCGGGGCCCCACTCTGGAGCCAGGCCCGGAGGAGGGGCACGTTGGCGAGCGCCTGGTGGCCGGGCTTTTACCCATGGAGCTCGGCCGGGCACAGCCCGAAGAGGAGACGTGGGTCCCCCTTCCCATGGGCTCACCACCTGTGAGAGGGGCCAAAGGGGTCGGGTGCATTGTGGAATGGGTGGTGGCCGAGGGCGGGGACCCTGGCGGTCTGATCCTCGGCTACAGAAGCTGGCCATTGGGACATGGAATGTCACCTCTCTGGTGGGGAAGGAGCCTGAGCTAGTGTGTGAGGTTGAGAGGTTCCGGCTAGAAATAGTCGGACTCACCTCAACGCATGGCTCTGGCTCTGGAACCAGTTTCCTTGAGAGGGGTTGGACACTCTTCCACTCTGGAGTTGCCCCTGGTGAGAGGCGCCGAGCAGGAGTGGGCATACTTGTTGCCCCCCATCTCGGTGCCTGTACGTTGGGGTTCACCCCGGTGAACGAGAGGGTAGCCTCCCTTCGCCTACGTGTGGGGGGACGGGCTCTGACTGTTGTTTGTGCCTATGCGCCAAACGGCAGCGCAGATTACCCACCCTTTTTGGAGTCCTTGGAGGGGGTATTGGAGGGTGCGCCTCCTGGGGACTCCCTTGTTCTGCTGGGGGACTTCAACGCTCACATGGGCAATGACAGTGAGACCTGGAGGGGTGTGGTTGGGAGGAACGGCCCCCCTGATCTGAACCCGAGTGGTGTTCTGTTGTTGGACTTCTGTGCTCGTCATGGATTGTCCATAACGAACACCATGTTCAGGCATAAGGGTGTCCATATGTGCTCTTGGCACCAGGACACCCTAGGTCGCAGTTCGATGATCGACTTTGTTGTCGTCTCATCTGATCTGCGGCCGCATGTCCTGGACACTCGGGTGAAGAGAGGGGCGGAGCTGTCAACTGACCACTACCTGGTGGTGAGTTGGCTCCGATGGTGGGGGAGGATGCCGGTCAGACCTGGCAGACCCAAACGTATTGTGAGGGTCTGCTGGGAACGTCTGGCAGAGTCTCCCGTAAGACGGAGCTTTAACTCCCACCTCCGGGAGAGCTTTGAACACGTTCCGAGGGAGGCGGGGGACATTGAGTCCGAGTGGGCCATGTTCCGCGCCTCTATTGTCGAGGTAGCTTATCAGAGTTGTGGCCGCAAGGTTGTTGGTGCCTGTCGTGGTGGCAACCCTCGAACCCGGTGGTGGACACCGGCGGTGAGGGATGCTGTCAGGCTGAAGAAGGAGTCCTATTGGGCCTTTTTGGCCTGTGGGACCCCGGAAGCAGCAGATAGGTACCGACAGTCCAAGCGGCATGCGGCTCGGGTGGTTGCTGAGGCAAAAACTCGGGCGTGGGAGGAGTTCGGAGAGGCCATGGAGAATGACTTCCGTACGGCTTCGAGGCGATTCTGGTCCACCATCCGACGTCTCAGGGGGGGAAAGCGGTACGCGACCAACACCATTTATGGTGGGGATGGCGTGCTGTTGACCTCAACTCGGGATGTTGTGAGTCGGTGGGCGGAGTACTTCGAAGACCTCCTCAATCCTACTGGCACGTCTTCCACTGAGGAAGTGGAGCCTGGGGACTTTGGGTCGGGCTCTCCAATCTCTGGTGCTGAGGTCGCCGAGGTGGTTAAAAAGCTCCGCGGTGGCAAGGCTCCGGGGGTGGATGAGATTCGCCCTGAGTTCCTTAGGGCTCTGGATGTTGTGGGGTTGTGTTGGCTTACGCGACTCTGCAATATCGCGTGGACATCGGGGCAGTTCCCTTGGATTGGCAGACTGGGGTGGTGGTTCCCCTATTCAAAAAGGGGGACCGTAGGGTGTGTTCCAACTATAGGGGATCACACTCTTAAGCCTCCCTGGTAAGGTCTATTCAGGGGTTCTGGAGAGGAGGGTCCGTCGGATAGTCGAACCTCGGATTCAGGAGGAGCAGTGTGGTTTTCGTCCTGGTCGTGGAACACTAGACCAGCTCTACACCCTCAGCAGGGTCCTGGAGGGTGCGTGGGAGTTTGCCCAACCAGTTTACATGTGCTTTGTGGACTTGGAAAAGGCATTCGACCGCGTCCCTCGGGGGGTTCTGTGGGGGGTACTCCGGGAGTATGGGGTACCAGGCCCTTTGATAAGGGCTGTTAGGTCCCTGTACGACCGGTGTCAGAGCTTGGTCCGCATCGCTGGCAGTAAGTCAGGCTCGTTTCCTGTGAGAGTTGGACTCCGCCAAGGTTGCCCTTTGTCACCGATTCTGTTCATAACTTTTATGGACAGAATTTCTAGGCGCAGCCAAGGTGTTGAGAGGATCCGTTTTGGTGGCCTTAGAATCGCTTCTCTGTTTTTTGCAGATGATGTGGTCCTATTGCTTCATCAGTTCGTGATCTACAGTAGGGCTGTGCGATATGACGATATATATCGTGGGGACGATAGAAACGTGTCTATCGTGCTACTTTCCTTCTATCGTCTCTATCGTGATAAATAAGAATAAAAAAATAACGGTTGCAAAGAAGCTTCATATTGTGGTTTTGCGAGATGACGGCGCTGCTTTATGTTTGACGCACGCGCGGGTTTGCGACACATGCTTTACGTTGTTAAACTCGAGTTCAACAGAGACGCAGCCGGCATGAAGCCGGTGTCACCAGATATCTATGGGTGTCACAACATGGAGAAACAGCTGCGCAGGCAGCCCAAGAAGAAGAACTTTTACCAAAAAGAGGGGAAGCTCACCTTGTTAGCTTCCATTATTTAGCTCCGCTGAAACTCTGAGACAAAATGGGTCCAGAGGACACGAAGTTCAACCGAGTCCGAACTCGGGTCCAGTTAACCAATACAAAACAGACCAGAGACACAACAGAACCGGAATCAAACGCAACGTTTTCTCTTTTCTGTTTCTTTGCCTTGTTTACTCCAGATTCCAATCAGAGCGGATTTCTTCTTCGTGGGTTTTATTAGCAGCCGTTGTTTTACCGCCACCTGCAGGAAAAATTTGGACCAAAGTAGGTCCAAAGTTGGACCAAAGTTTCTACTTTGGTCCAAATTTCCTTGTTCTTTTTGTTCACATTCTTATAATTGTAACTGTATCTGTAGTAAAATAAAATAAAAAATAAAATAAAAACTTTGGTCCAAATTTTTCCTGTACACACACACACATCGTGTTGTATATATACAACACGATGTGTGTGTGTGTACAGGAAAAATTTGGACCAAAGTTTTTTTTTTATATCGTTATATATATCGTTATCGTGATATAAAAAAGTCCATATTGTGATATATGATTTTTTCCATATCGCCCAGCCCTAATCTACAGCTTTCACTGGAGCGGTTTGCAGCTGAATGTGATGCGGCCGGGATGAGGATCAGTTCCTCCAAATCCGAGGCCATGGTCTTGAGCCAGAAAAGGGTAGCATGCCCTCTCCGGGTCGGGGAGGAGGTCCTGCCCCAAGTGGAGGAGTTTAAGTATCTCGGGGTCTTGTTCACGAATGAGGGAAAACTGGAGCGTGAGATCGATAGGCGGATAGGTGCAGCGTCCGCAGTGAAGCGGGCGCTGTACCGGTCTGTCGTGGTGAAGAGAGAGCTGAGTCAAAAGGCAAAGCTCTCAATTTACCGATCGATCTACGTTCCCACCCTCATCTATGGTCATGAGCTCTGGGTTATGACCGAAAGAACGAGATCTCGGATACAAGCGGCTGAAATGAGTTTTCTCCGCAGGGTGTCTGGACTCTCCCTTAGAGATAGGGTGAGAAGCTCAGTCATCCGGGAGGGACTCGGAGTAGAGCCGCTGCTTCTCCACATCGAGAGAAGCCAGTTGAGGTGGCTCGGGCATCTGGTTAGGATGCCTCCTGGACGCCTCCCTGGTGAGGTGTTCCGGGCATGTCCCACCGGGAGGAGACCCAGAGGAAGACCCAGGACACGCTGGAGGGACTATGTTTCTCGGCTGGCCTGGGAACGCCTTGGGATTCCCCCAGAGGAGCTGCTCCAAGTGGCTGGGGAGAGGGAAGTCTGGGCCTCCCTACTTAGGCTGCTACCCCCGCGACCCGACCCCGGATAAGCGGACGAAAATTGATGGATGGATGGATGGAAGATTTTTATTATTGTTAGTGTAGTTCATTTATTGTAAAGAGTGACTTTATTTAAAAGATCATCCAAATGGGTCGCTTTTATTTATTTTTATCCAAACATGTTGTTTACCTGGCATATTTTCAAAATAAACATTTTTAAGTCTTTATTTTGTCTTTTTTATCTTCAAAAACAACCGTTACATCCCTAAAAGATGGTGATTGTGAGGTTAAAATCGTGTGTGTGTGTGTGTGTGTGTTTTGAAGTAACATTGTATTTAATGTACATGTGTTTCAGTGGTTCCTGCTGCTGTTTAGAGCTGATTAAGAAGAAGAAGCTCCTCAAGACTGAAGGCCTGATGTGGACCAGCAGGACCCAGAGCCTCTTATCATAAAGTGGAAGAGAAGACCCTTAGACCAGTCTGGTGGGTGACCAACTTAATATGGAGGAGACCGATATCAGATTTTAGGTCACTACAGTTTCTTTAAAGAGGATAAAAAAAAAAAAAAAAACTTACCAGGAACCCAGATTTAAAAATTCACAAAGGCAGTTCCAGCTCTTCAAAGATTGACGTTAACGAGGACGATGAAGAGGATGGTGAAATGACCAATCCTGACTCTCTACTAAAGAACTCATCAGACTCTGAGTCAGAAGGTGAAGACAGTATGAAAGACTGGAAGGAGAGCAGGGCTCCTGAATCAGAAGTAAAAACTGTCAACAAATATTTGAGCTGCTCTGAGTGTGGTAAGCAGTATGTCAGTAACCGGACTCTTCAAAGACACATGACAAGTCATTCAGGAGTGAAGTCTTCAAGATGTCTGCTTAATAAGAAATGTGTTGGAGAGAAGAAAAATGTTGAGTCATGCTGGAAAGTCCAGGCAAGGCAAAAATCAATAAGCTGTGATGACTGTGGTAAAAGATTTACTTCCAAATCATATTTAAACAGACACATGAGAGTCCACACAGGAGACAAGCCATTTCCTTGTGAACTTTGTGGACAAAGATTTAGTCAGAAGGCAACTTTAAACTCACACATGAGAGTCCACACAGGAGACAAGCCGTTTCCTTGTGATCTTTGTGGACAAAGATTTAGACATAAGACACATTTGAACTCACACATGAGAGTTCACACAGGAGACAAGCCATTTCCTTGTGAACTTTGTGGACAAAGATTTAGTCATAAGGCAAGTTTAAACATACACATGAGAGTCCACACAGGAGACAAGCCGTTTCCTTGTGAACTTTGTGGACAAAGATTTAGTCAGAAGGCAAGTTTAAACACACACATGAGAGTCCACACAGGAGACAAGCCATTTCCTTGTGAACTTTGTGGACATAGATTTAGTCATAAGGCAAGTTTAAACACACACATGAGAGTCCACACAGGTGACAAGCCATTTCCTTGTGAACTTTGTGGACAAAGATTTAGTCAGATGGTACGTTTAAACTCACACATGAGCGTCCACACAGGAGACAAGCCGTTTCCTTGTGAACTTTGTGGACAAAGATTTAGTCGGAAGGATGCCTTAAACTCACACATGAGAGTCCACACTGGAGTCAAGCCATTTCCTTGTGAACTTTGTGGACAAAGATTTAGTCATAAGACAAATTTAAACCCACATATGAGAGTCCACACAGGAGACAAGCCATTTCTTTGTGATCTTTGTGGACAAAGATTTAGTCATAAGGCAAGTTTAAGCTCGCACATGAGAGTCCACACAGGAGAAAAGCCATTTCCTTGTGATTTTTGTGGACAAAGATTTAGTCAAAAGACAAATTTAAACTCACATATGAGAGTCCACACAGGAGAAAAGCCATTTCCTTGTGATTTTTGTGGACAAAGATTTAGTCATAAGGCAAGTTTAAACTCACACATGAGAGTCCACACAGGAGTGGAAACGTTCTACCAGAAAATATTAAAATAATTATTATATGCCATGAGATGCAACTGGCGTTCTAACACCCAAATAAAATTAATTTTGATTTTGTAAAATATATTCTGTAACAAATTTTGAACAAGTTCTTACATATGATATGCTCCTAATTTCTCAAGAATATTTTAAAAACAAACTAATTAAACCTTAGATCATGATTTGGACTGTAGATGTTGGTTCAAAAATACTGGTTCAGTGGTTGTGCAATATGTGGACAGAACTAACCAACCAATCAAATTGTTTTTTCAAACAGTCAGACCCCATGAAATGTTGTTCATGTAATTCCTGAGAGAATTGTTATATAATCAGTTAGTTACTTGGTTAATTAACAGATTTCTCATGCAGATGAACTAATTGTGTTTTAATTAAGGATGGGGTTGATCTGGTATCAGGATTGGCCTCTGCCTCCTATACCAGCATAATTTACCAATCAGATTTTTCCGATACAATCTGCAGAGATTTCCGATCCATCATGAATGTCTATGTCTGTTGAAAGATCTCCACATGTGATTCCCTGCCAGCTGCTCTGCAAGGCAGGGAATCAAACTATGGAATGGATTTTTTGATGGAAATAGGCTATATGTCACGGGCAGTGGTGACGTACTTCCGTTAAAATGTGACCCCGACACTTCACTTCCGGCTCTTATCTACTGCTGGTGTTTTTAGCGGTAGCTTCTAGAACTAGACCATGTAAAAGACACAAAAGGTAAATTATCTGTGAGCTACTGGTACAACAAGAGAGATTTGTTGTGCCGTTGTGTCCAATGAATAGCAGGGACAATAGCGCGCTTACCGTAGTTTTTAACATTTAATGCCACAGTTCGTGGCTAACCGAGTTAGCCTTTAAAGCTAACACTCGGGTTTGTAGCCGGCGTTTTAAACCTCAGAATATTCAAGAGCCAGCATCAGAAACAAGAAGACAGTGGTTGAAATGTAGCTGTACCTGCATTGTTCTTGTGGAATAATTCTCCCTTCCATGACCGGGGTTTTGGGAGAAGCAGCAGAGAGGACAACGAGGAGGAGGAGAACACAGCTGCTGCAGCTCTCAGTAAGAAACACGATTATCACTCGACTCCACACCCTGCACTTGTAGATTTAATGTTGGAGTCATGATGAGTGATTTATTAAAAGTTTGTAACTACATATTTTTAAACTAATATTCAGATTTTAACATATGTTTTCTAATCTGTAAATATGTTTGTAAACTCTTAGTAACTTCAGAGCTGTTACACATACCTGTCAAGTTTTGGATTTAAAAATAAGGGAAATTTTCTGCCGGGTACGCCGAGCCATCCCACTAGCCCAGGGATCTGCAACCTTTATGATCAAAAGAGCCATTTCTGCCCCTTTGTTCACTAAATTAAATTTTTCCGGAGCCACAATACCTGCTACTGTTGAGGCATTCTGTCCTCATATTAAATAATTGAGACGAGGAGACCTTTCTTCCTTGCCAGCAGGAGGGATTCTTTTAATAAGTTAAGATGGAACAAATACAGCCGAACAGTCCATACCAAATCCGTGTCAACTTTGGGGTTACATTTCTTTTATACCCTAATATGACGTCAGTAGAGGAGTTTTACTTCCCGACAAGGGAAGGAAAGTTACACGTACACAGTTTAATTTAGAAAGTACATGAACAGTCAAGGAGGGTCTGTTCTTCCCATCAGGGGAAGAAATGAAAACAGTTCTGGGAAACGCAGGGACAGTGTATTTCCCTACAAGGGAACATAAACAGTTTAGTTTATCTGCTTCTTGTCAGAGGGTAAGAGTTTTTCCCTCGCATGATGGAAAACAAAATTAAGGTTAATGACTTTGTTTTTATAGGAAACTACCAGATGTTATCATGACCTTCTGTTCTGAAGTATTTATACTAAATGTGCAATTTCTCACTGACTTGTTCTACGTTCAAAACCAACAATCCTCCCTTTTTGAGATTAATCTCAAACTAAGGCTACTAATGTCTATTTTTTCAGTGCTGCATGCATAATAATAGTGAAGTCTAATAAAAGTTAACATAAAACTAGAATATGTAGCATTGTGCACTAAAAAAATTAAGTTACTCTTCTAAGTGTGATTATAAGCTTAAAACTGTGTAAAGTTCAAAGGTATCACAAACTTATCTTACTTAAGTTTTATCTATGGAGGCAGTTGCTTCCACTACTGAAGGAGCCGAAAAAACCGGTGCTGGCTTTATTTCATTTATTAACGGGGAAAAAATCTCTCCTTGGGACCCCCCTCTCTAGAGCTCCCACCATGGGCCAGGAGTGGCAGCATCCACCAATTGTTAGAGACCTTTATCGGCCATGTGGCTAATTCATACCTCTTACCTCATTCCCTTGTCGTATAAGACTTATGGTAAAGCCCAACCTTTGTGAAATTAAATTAATACATGAAGGATAAAACCATTAGCGGACATAGCCTTAGCAAAATGACGTCAAACTAAACTGATAAACATAAATTGTAAAATACTAATTGATAATAAGAAAAATAAATGCTAAAAGGATAAAATGATAAAAGAAAATGATAAAATAATAAAACCTAAAAAGAAATTTACAAGAATACAATCATAAAGGATAAATGACATACAAAATAAACATACAAGAAAAAAATGATAAAAACATTAAACACAGATAAATGCTTCATGGTGCAAAAACTTAAAAATGGATTAAATGCTTCGGTCGTTGATTGAAGTCCTACATCAAAAGTAGGGATGCACCGATCCACATTTCTCACTTCCGATCCGATACTTATTAACTCAGTATCGACCGATACCGATACTTTCCCGATCCGATACTGTTCAGGTATTTGACTCTGTATAATGAAACTTTTGCACCCAAACTATTCATTTTAACATTGTGTGAGATAAACCCAATGAAGACACTCTTAAGCCTTACAATAGGGAACCCCCTTATTGTAAGGCTTAAGAGTGTCTTCATTGGGTTTATCTCACACAATGTTAAAAAGGGCAGTCACAGATTGTGATTGAACACAAGTGCTCTTTGAAGCTGGATCGGAAAAGTATTGGCAGGTTTGATCCGATACCCGATACTTAAATAATGCTGGTATCGGATACCGATACTGGATCGGATCTGCCCCATCCCTAATCAAAAGTCCACGATGATGCCTATTGTAAATGAATATATTCAAAATAAAAAAACTAAGAATAAAAGAATATAATGTCTTAACCAAGTTCAGTTCATTTCATTTCTTCTTGAAGTTACAACATTCAAAACAAAATATTGTTCATTAGGGCAAGACAAAGTTCTGGAGGAGGGCTTTCCTTTACGGAACATGTCACTTTTCGCTTTGGTACCAGATCTCCAGTGGCCACTAAGCCCCCTCAGCCTCCATTGGCCTTCTAGCATCAGTCAGTTCAGTGGGAGGCAGGGAGACATGTCCTCTGAGGCCATCTGAAGCTGGACGAATTGTTTGCTGTAGTCAGGTCCATTTCTTTTCATCATCTTACGAGTCCACCAATGCTTCCCAGCCGGCAGGACACATGTCAAAAAGGAAATTATAATTAGCACTAAGATTGTACTAATTCCTATCTTTAGTATCAAAAGTAACCCTTCACCTAAATTTAGATTAAAACCATTCCACGACCAGTCATCTTTACCAGCATTTTATTAAGCATTACTTTGAAATCTTTATTCATTTCAAGGACTTCTGTGGTTTACTTGAAATTCACTGTTGGTTATAATAATCATAATTAATCCATTTAACATTTTTATTTACTGTTATCCATGGACGGATAGATTCTATCCATGCTTTAGTCTCATACGAAATCCCTTTGTGTTGACCTATTGTACACAAATATACATTTTGATCCAAAACATCATATCTTTTATTTAACCTCTTATAATCATTTGTGTCTAATATAATCAACTCATTCACTCGATCATGCAACATTTTCACTGCAACTTTTATTTTAACCATAGCGAATTTTCCAATCCATCTTGGTAGCAAAATATTCTGCAAAATATCTTCTCCATACATCCAATAACTATCTGCAATATGAAAGGTTTTGTCAATGAGTAGCTATTGTTAAAATTTTCATTTTCATGTTATCACATTCTTAACTTAAAGGTTCTAAGTTTTCATACCACACAGGTGTATTGATAAATGGCATCATATATGCATGTGGAAAACAAAAAATGTACCTGTTTCATTGTATTATCTAAATTGAATCCTTTACTTATAAGACATTTAATTTTTCAAATTCAAGATCTTTTTTATTGAATTTTTCATTTTTTTTCTTCAGACAACAACAACAAACAAAAACAACAACAACAACAAAAAAACACAACAATCAATCTAAGTTACAACATGTAGAAAATAATCCCTACCCAATCACTGCCAAAAGAAAAGGAAAAAAATAAATAAAAGGTAAAATAGCCAAGAGACTGCATTAACCTGAATGAGTTGTGTTGTCAAAGAGACTGGAACAGATTCAGGAAAGGTCCCCAGACATTCTCAAATTTACCCTCTTTCTGTTGGAGTGTGAATCTGATTTTCTCCAGCTTTAAACAGGACATGATGTCAGCCAACCACTGAGCGTGAGTGGGTGGAAACGGTTCTTTCCACCTAAGCAAAATAGCTCGTCTGGCCAGGAGAGAGGTGAACGATATTACATGTTGTTGGTTTTTATTTAGGTTTGTCATGCCCTCTACAAGACCAAACAGAGCAATCAGTGGGTCAGGGTTCAGGCGTGTATCTAGTACATGTGATAAAGTCTGAAAGATTTCCCGCCAATATTTGTTCAGAGATGGGCAAAACCAAAACATATGGGAGAGAGAGGCTTCAGCATGTTTGCATCTCACACAGTATGGGCTGACATCAGGATACATAGAGGACAATTTCAGTTTAGAGATGTGAGCTCTGTGCACCACTTTAAATTGTATTAGACAATGTCTAGCACAGAGAGAACTGGAGCTCACCAGTTTGAGTATGGAGGTCCAAGAGTCCTCTGAAATAGAGGAGCCGAGATCCTCTTCCCAAGCAGCTTTGATTTTATCTGAGGAAGCACGCTTCAAATCCAATAGTTTACTGTAAATGAATGAAATGGACTGTTTTTTATTTGGGTCTAGAGAAAGAATAGTGTCAACAATACTGCTATCAGTTGAAATGGAGAGGCTGGACAAATGAAGAGTAATAAAGTGCCGTATTTGGAGATACCTAAAAAAATTGGACTGGGGAAGACTAAATTTTTCACATAGTTGTTGAAATGAAGCTAAAGTGTTATTGAGAAACAAGTCATTGAAGCGTACTATACCCCTTCTTTGCCATTCTTTAAAAACAGAGTCCTGAGATGAGGGTTTGAAAAGTTGGTTAGACATGATAGGGCTATAGAGAGAGAAACTAGAGAAATTGAAACATTTACGAAATTGTGCCCAGATTTTTAGTGAGTGTTTTATAACTGGATTTATAACAGTTGTAAGTGGTGGAAGCGGGAGTGAGGATCCCAAGAAAGCCACGGAGGACCATTTCCCAGAACACTGTGACTCCATCTCTACCCAGTCAGGGCTGTCAGGCCTGTTGTAATAGAATGACCAGAATGCTAGACAGTGCAAGTTTGCTGCCCAATAATAAAAGCGGAAATTTGGAAGGGCAAGACCGCCTGCGGCCTTAGTTTTTTGGAGATGTGTCTTATTTAAGCGTGGACGTTTTCCTTGCCACAGATATGATGAAATGATGGAATCTAACTGAACAAAGAATGAACCAGGGATAAAAACAGGAATATTTTGAAAAAGATATAAAAACTTAGGTAAAGTGACCATCTTGACTGAGTTAATACGGCCTGTGAGGGAAATGGAAAGCGGTGACCATCGGGATAATGCCTGCTTTGTCTGATTCAACAGAGAGACAAAGTTTTCTTGATATAAATCTTTATACCTCCTCGTAACTGTAACACCCAGGTAAGAGAATTTTGTCTTCTCAATTTTAAGAGGCCATTTACCAAAGTCAAGAGTCTGCGCCAGGGTATTGACAGGGAAAATTACCGTATTTTCCGGTGTATAGGTCGCACCTTTTTATGGGTTTTTCAAGGCCTGCGACCTATACACCGGTGCGATCTATTTATGGATTTTTTTTCATATTTTTAGACCAATTTTTGGCTGAGTTATGGCCCTTTTTCCCTGTTGCATAAAATGGCGCAGTACCAGTTTTGGCCACCAGGGGGCAGTGCACGTGCAGTACCAGTTTCGGCCACCAGGGGGCAGTGCAAGTGCTGTACCCGCTAGGGTCATGAGTACCGGTACACCAACCCAAGAAGAAGAACGTTTCCAGCTCCTGTGCAAGTAGCGAGGACCTTCTCCTCCTGTGCCCGAAAAAACGCTCCTCTGCTCGGACTGATTCTGTCTGCCTCTGGGCTGGAGGTAGCTTCTGTTAGCTCTGTTTGTTTGCTGTTTGTTAGCAAGATAAGTCAAGAACCACTCAGCGGATTTTTCTGAAACTTACAGAATGGAATCACAGTGGGGACGTTTACAAGTGAGTACCTTTATTAGATGTTTGAGATAAAAAAATAAAAAAACGATCTTTTTGTAGCATGTAGCTTCGAGTGTTAGCTTCTGTATTTGTTATAAATAACATCGAATCCACTCGGTGTATATTTATTTCTGCTTACAGAGTAATTATAGCACTCCAATGTACTTAACTATGTCCTGGATGAATCATTTGAGATGAGATTCGATTTTTATTCGTGTCAGAGGCGGGCATGGTCTCGTGTTGGCTTTCGTTTTATGTCTGTGTACTTCTGTTAACGTCATAAATGGCTTCAAAACCACTCGGTGTATATTTATTCTGCATACAGAATGCAATTATAGGAGCTTTAATGTACGTTACTATGGTCTCGAGAAAACATTTGACATAAAATTCGATTTTTTATTCATTTTCTGAGAGACGGACTCCTCTCGTTTTTAGCTTTTTTAGCTTGTGGTTTTACTTCGGTTTGCTTAAATAGCTTCAAAACCACTCGGTGTATATTTATTTCTGCTTACAGAGTAATTATAACACTCCAATGTACTTAACTATGTCCTGGATGAATCATTTGAGATGAGATTCGATTTTTATTCGTGTCAGAGGCGGGCATGGTCTCGTGTTGGCTTTCGTTTTATGTCTGTGTACTTCTGTTAACGTCCTAAATGGCTTCAAAACCACTCGGTGTATATTTATTCTGCATACAGAATGCAATTATAGGAGCTTTAATGTACGTTACTATGGCCTCGAGAAAACATTTGACATAAAATTCAATTTTTTATTCATTTTCTGAGAGACGGACTCCTCTCGTTTTTAGCTTTGTTAGCTTCTGGCAGACATTAGCAGCAGAGCTAAACACTCGGTCCATATTGCCGGGTTGACTCAGCGGTCACGCGGTGCGTCAGCGGTGGATGACGCGTTACGTCGGCGGTGACGTAGGTGCGACCTATACACCCGTGCGACCTATTTATGGATTTTTCCAATTTATTGATAAATATTGGACACTGCGACCTATACAACGGTGCGACCAATACAACGGAAAATACGGTACACTTTTACTCAGGTTTAATTTGTAACCAGAGTTTATTCCAAATTCCTCAAGTAATGATAAAACGGAGGGCAGCGTGTCAGTCGGATGAGAAATGAAAAGTAAAAGGTCATCAGCATAAAGGGAGACCTTGTGCTCCATATCGCCTCTCCAGATTCCTGAAATTGTGTCACAGGACCGCAAAGCAGTGGCAAGAGGTTCAATTGCCAGGTCAAAGAGCATAGGGCTCAGTGGGCATCCCTGGCGAGTTCCTCGATGTAGACTGAAGGGTTTTGATATCTGAGAGTTGGTACGAATGGTTGCGGTGGGATGTGAGTAAATTAATTGCACCCATGTAATGAAATTGGGGCCAAAACCAAATTTGTCAAGAACATTAAACAAGTAGTCCCATTCAACCCGATCAAATGCTTTCTCTGCATCAAGGGAAATAACACACTCAGGAACAGTATCCGAAGGAGAATAAATAATGTCAAAAAGGCGTCTGACATTAAAAAAGGAGTGCCTGCCTTTAATGAATCCAGTCTGGTCTTTTGATATGATCAAAGGAAGGATCTTTTCCAACCTTTGAGCAAGAACTTTGGCTAAAATTTTGGCGTCTGTATTTAAAAGGGAGATTGGTCGATAAGAGGAACAGTGAGTTGGGTCTTTTCCTTTCTTTGCAATGAGGGTAATGCAGGCCTCTAAAAAAGATTTCGGAAGGGATCCTTGGTCAAATGACTCTAAGAGAACCGAGTGTAGGAGTGGGGAAAGTAATGAAGAAAATTTCTTAAAAAATTCAGCAGGGAAGCCGTCAGGACCCGGACATTTGCCAGACTGCATTACCGATACAGCTGACACAATTTCTGTCAGGGATATTGGGATCTCCAGTGCATCTTTCAGGTTGGGTGTGAGTTTTGGCATGTTGGTCTTTTCGAAAAACTGAGAAGATAAATTCTTGTTGGTATGGGATTCTGAAGTATATAAATGGGAATAAAAGTCCTTAAATGCTCTGTTAATTTGTAAATGATCTAGAGTTGTGGTGCCGTTCTCTAATTGGATCTTAGGGATGATTTGTTTAGCCATGGCACCCTTCAACTGATTTGCCAGTAGTTTTCCTGACTTTTCTCCATGTATGTAAAATGATGATTTACTTTTCAAAAGTGATTGTTCTATTGAGTATGTAGACAATAAATCAAACTTAGTTTTGAGTTCTACTTTTTTTTTGTACAGATTAGGGCATTTGTTTTGAGCATATTGTTGATCAATTTCTTTTATCTGCTGGGCTAAATCAGTTCTTTCTTTTTGAGATTTTTGCCTCAGCCGGGCGGTATATGAAATGATTTGTCCCCTAAGATAGGCCTTAAGGGTATCCCAAACGGTTGACAATGGGATCCCAGGAGTTCTGTTTATGGATAGAAAGAAGGTTATTTCTTTTTCTATAAATGTAACAAAATCATTGTTTGACAGTAACGTTGAATTGAATCTCCACTGTCTACTCCTTATAGGAATGTCAGGGAGGGACAAAGACAGAGTGACAGGTGCATGGTCTGAGATGACAATACTGTGGTAGTCACAGCCACGGACAGAGGGAAGAAGTTTGTTGTCCATGAAAAAGTAATCGATCCTCGAGTATGAATGATGAACATGAGAAAAAAAAGAATATTCTCTCTCAGCTGGGTGTAAAAAACGCCATACATCGCACAGGCCATACTTAGATAGAAAGGCACGAATAGTGTGGGACGACCTGCTGGCTGTGGCAGGGTTTGTAGAGGATCTGTCCAAAACTGGGTCCAACCAGCAATTCAGGTCACCACTGAGTATCAATGAGTATGTGTTTAGGTCCGGGAGCAGTGAAAATAATTTCTCAAAGAAACCAACATCATCCGTATTTGGGGCATAAACGTTAACTAGCACTACTGGTGTGTTGTACAATTTACCGGAAACAATCACAAAACGACCATATTTATCTGAGTTAACTTGAAAAGGTTCAAATGAAATGTCTTGACTGATGAGGATCGAGACGCCCCGAGCCTTTGCTCGAAATGAGGAATGGAAACTCTGCCCGTGCCATGTTTGCAGTAATCGTTTGCTATCGTCACTTCTAATGTGAGTCTCCTGCAGGAAAGCAATGCCTGTATTTAACTGTTTTAAATGAGAGAGCACCTTCCTTCTCTTGACGGGGTGGTTCAAACCTTTGACGTTCCAGCTTGACAACACCAACTGACCACTCATATTACTAATAATTTGTATAAGAAAGGTAGGTAATACAGTCTAATGTGTTGATGGCTGTGCAGTTCTTGGCAAAGTGAAAGAAAATATAAATTAATGGCAGTGATGGACCCCCCACCCCCCTCCCTTTCCCACCCTGGACAGCTGCAACAGACAGAAGCAGCAAGCTCCATAGAAATTAAAAATAAGTCTCCTGTCTAACTTTTAAACTAGTGCTCCAGTATCATCAGAGGAAAAAAAAAATGTATAAGCACCTCATGCAAGGCCAAAAATGTACACATAGATGTGTGATCACGCATACACATATAAACAAGGTTAAATTAATCCTAATCCTAAATTAAATCTTCAATCAGTCCAAGACCAATTCAAGATTCAATTCAAGATAGTCAACAGGTAAACAAGAAGAGGAAAAATGTTAATAGTTCAAAATAATATATTAAAAACATTATATATTTCACCCATTTTTATACCTGGATAGGCCTACTTCAATTATTTATGTGCCTAAATACCTAATGCCTAAAAAAAAAAAAAAAAAAAATTTTTTTTATAAGCACCTCACAAACTAGTTTAAAGTATGCAAGGCCAAAAAATGTATACACATGTACCGGTAATCACGCACACATATACAAGCGTAAAGTTAAATTAATCCCAATCTCAAATTAATTATCAATCAATCCAGGACTAACCTAAGATTCAGCTCAAAATAGTCAACAGGTAAACGAGAAAAGGAAAAATGTTTCATTTCAAAAATGTTGATAGTTCAAAAAAAGCTGCAACTAAAAAAGTCTCAGATAATCAGAGTATGGGCAGAGTCCTGCTCATCTGTTCCTCACCTCATGTAAAGAAAAGTTTAGTGTAAACAGAGACAAAGCCAGTGCGGGAACAGCGCATTGGTGTCAGCAATACGCTTCCGTACATTGTTCATCAGTTAGAAGGAAAGTTTAAATATTACTTGCGCTGTGAAGCCTGAAAGGTGTCCATGAACTTCTGCGCCTCCTCGACCGAGCCCAGCCACTTTCTGTGTCCATCAGGTAAAGTCACGCGAAGTCGAGCAGGAAAAAGCAGAGCAGGTTTTAGACCCAGAGAATACAGCGCAGCCATCACGTCCTTATATTCCACTCGCTGTTTGAGGACTTCTGGGCTGTAGTCTTCCACGATCCGCACCGGTTTCCCCTGGTATTCAAGCCTGCCTCTGCGTCGAGCCTCCCGGATCAGCAGCTCCTTTACCTGGACCCGGTGCACTCGCAGGATAACCGGGCACGGCCGCTGGTCCGAGGCGGGTTTCGGAGCGAGGGTTCGATGAGCCCGGTCCAGTTCGGGTGGAGAAGGAAGCGTGTCACGCCCGTAGATGTCACACAGCAGGTTGGAAAAGAAGTCAGTGGGACGTCCGCTCTCAGTAGATTCCGGTAAACCCAGCACACGAATATTCTGCCGCCTGCTTCGATTTTCTAAATCCGCCAGTTTAGATCTTAGTCTGGCGTTTTCCTCCTGCAGAGTTGAGCAGGTGTTTTCCACCTCCGACATGCGCTGGCTCAGGTCGTCAGTGACAAGTTCCAGTGATGACACACGCTGGCCGTGTTCCTCCACTGCAAGCCGAGTTTGGTCCAGTTTGAGATCCAGCTGGTGAAAAGTTTGTTTAAACTCAGCTGACAGCGCCGCGCGGTGCTCCTCCAGCAGCGAGGTAATTGCCTCGAGGGTTAGGCCAGCGTCATCCTTCTCAGCGTCTTTCTTTGATCTAGTCGACTTTTGAGACATTTTTTATTTAAAATATTCAAAAGAGATGCTTGATAGAAGTTGTGTGCGTGATGATAGGCAAAAAATATTACATATAGAGGGCTTGGTGGTACTAAAAAATAAATTTTACCCGGAGCACTGGCAAGTGCGACTACTCCATCTCACGACCACACCCAAGACATTTAATTTTTAACGTTGTAATCTATTTTATGTCTTGTTTGTGATCCAATTTGTTCAGTTTTGATTAAAATAACACCACATTCCTCTTGAATCTTATAACTACGATAGATATTCAGATAATTATAATATTTAAAACATTGGTATGTTTGATTGGGTATTTCTTTGGTGTTTATTTTCTTTACATTTTTATTCTTTCTCTTTATTCTTTAACACATTGTTGTGAATTGTACTTATCTGGAATCATTATTTGTAATGAACTAGGAGCTTTAGTTCATATAACGCATTCTTTTGCGGTCAATTCCTTTGGAGTATACATTAAATACCATAAATACCAGGTATTTTATTAGCTAATTCCCAAAATTCATTACTTTTAACAGGACGTGTCCTGTTAAAAGTACCAGGCCCTTTGATACGGGCTGTTAGGTCCCTGTACGACCGGTGTCAGAGCTTGGTCCGTATCGCTGGCAGTAATTCAGGCTCGTTTCCAGTGAGAGTTGGACTCCGCCAAGGTTGCCCTTTGTCACCGATTCTGTTCATAACTTTTATGGACAGAATTTCTAGGCGCAGCCAAGGTGTTGAGAGGATCCATTTTGGTGGCCTTAGAATCGCTTCTCTGTTTTTTGCAGATGATGTGGTCCTATTGGCTTCATCAGTTCGTGATCTACAGCTTTCGCTGGAGCGGTTTGCAGCTGAATGTGATGCGGCCGGGATGAGGATCAGTTCCTCCAAATCCGAGGCCATGGTCTTGAGCCGGAAAAGGGTAGCATGCCTTCTCCAGGTCGGGGAGGAGGTCCTGCCCCAAGTGGAGGAGTTTAAGTATCTCGGGGTCTTGTTCACGAATGAGGGAAAACTGGAGCGTGAGATCGATAGGCGGATAGGTGCAGCGTCCGCAGTGAAGCGGGCGCTGTACCGGTCTGTCGTGGTGAAGAGAGAGCTGAGTCAAAAGGCAAAGCTCTCAATTTACCGATCGATCTACGTTCCCACCCTCATCTATGGTCATGAGCTCTGGGTTATGACCGAAAGAACGAGATCTCGGATACAAGCGGCTGAAATGAGTTTTCTCCGCAGGGTGTCTGGACTCTCCCTTAGAGATAGGGTGAGAAGCTCAGTCATCCGGGAGGGACTCGGAGTAGAGCCGCTGCTTCTCCACATCGAGAGGAGCCAGTTGAGGTGGCTCGGGCATCTGGTTAGGATGCCTCCTGGACGCCTCCCTGGTGAGGTGTTCCGGGCATGTCCCACCGGGAGGAGACCCAGAGGAAGACCCAGGACACGCTGGAGGGACTATGTTTCTCGGCTGGCCTGGGAACGCCTTGGGATTCCCCCAGAGGAGCTGCTCCAAGTGGCTGGGGAGAGGGAAGTCTGGGCCTCCCTACTTAGGCTGCTACCCCCGCGACCCGACCCCGGATAAGCGGAAGAAGATGGATGGATGGATGGAAGGACGGACGTGTCCTTCTTGACAATA